>ML244352.1:18538-52718 GCA_005239495.1 Nicotiana undulata
TTAATTAAACAATTCAAGAAAACAATAGGCAAGAATAAGGCAAAACTACCTAAGCATGGAGCAAATAGTAGCAATTACGGGGAATTCAAGTGAAAACAGGTAGGCATGCTCATTCCTATGCTAACTAATCAGTTATAACATGAAGCAGTAATATAGGAATGAAATGATTTTGACATGGAAGGAAAAGTGGGAATTTAGCAACAATGACCAGCATACGCACTCGTCACCTCACTTACACGGCGTCCACATAGTAAAATCAGTATAAAAATGCCTAAGGGAAATCCCCAACACAGAGTTAGGCAAGCCACTTACCATGACTGCGTTAATCAACTCAATACCACGCTCTTGCCATGAGTATCCGACTCCGGGTGGCCCAAATCTATTCAATTAATGTAAATATCACTTCAAGAGAACAAAATAGCTAATTATTTCTAAGCTAATACGCGAAATTAGGAAATTCGCCCAAAAGGTCCCCCGGGCCCACGTCTCGAAATCGGGTAAAATCATATTTTCCGGTCACTCATTCATTCACGAGTCTAACCATATGAGAATCTCTCAAATCGGAGGTCAAACACCCAATCAAAACTCAATAATTCAGTCTATGAAGTTCATCCCATTTTTCCCATTTTCTACCCAAAATTTTCGAAATTAAAGGTGGAATTTAAGAATGGAATCATGGAATTTGATCTATGATGGATAGAAATCACTTACCCAAGTTACCCAGGTGAAAATGCCTCCAAAAATCGCCTCTCCCGAGCTCTCAAAATAAAAAATGGTGAAAATAACATAAACCCTCGTAATTGGGTTTTTAAAGACTGTCTAGTCATTTCTTCTATGTGATCGCGGAAGCATAGTCGCGATCGCGGAGCACATCCTGGCACGCGCCTAAAATCCTTCATTGCGTTCGCATCTACAGGTCTGCGATGGCGGACCCTTATCCCTCAAAGCTATGCGATCGTGTTAGGGGCCACGCGACCGGGTAGAACAAACGTTGACCTTACCTCAGACCTAAGATCTCCTATGCGATCGCGACCTATGACATGCGATCGCGGAGGCCAAATTACTAATACACTGCGGTCGCGCTGGGAGTTCTGCGATCACAAAGAACATTTTTGACAGCCTCCATTTAACTCTACGCGATCGCGGAGAACAAATACCTACTGCTGTAAAACCAGCAATAGATGTAGGCCAAAATATGCCCGCTTGGGCATCCGAAATACACCCGAGGCCCCTGGGACCTCAACCAAAACTACCAACCAACCCTAATACCTCATTCAAACTTGGTCGAGCCTTAAAAACACGTCTCATAACATCAAAATCAACAAATATGCATAGATTCAAGCCTAAGAACTTTTGAGATTTCTAAAATCCACATTCGATGCCGAAACACGTCTAAACTTATCCGAATGACCTCAAATTTTGTACACTGGTCATAAAATGACATTACGGACCTGCTGTCATTTTCGAAATTCCATTGTGAGTCCGATATCAAAATTTCACCTATCGGCCAAAGTCGCCGAAATTCTAACTTTCGCCAATTCAAGCCTAAATCCACAACCGACCTCGAAAACAAATTCCGAACACGCTCCTAACCCCAAAATCACCCAACGGATATAACGGAGTTGGCATAATTCTATTCTGGATCCGTCTTAACACAGTTCTAGCTACGACCTGATTTCAAAAGCTAAAATCCACATTTAAGGACTATGTGTCCAAAATCACTCCGTATTTCACCACTCAACACTCCGGAAAGTTTCAATTGCATAAATAGATATTGGAGAATTAGTTATTAGGGTATCATGGCGCTAACTCTCAAAATGACCGACCAGGTCGTTACACTTTCTGATACTCATTTATTTCCGATTGCAGTCGCATGGTGTACTCTGTTCTATTATTCTGTCTCTTTGGTTCTTGTGATGACCCAAAAGGTCATCCTTTGTTTTATAAGTGAAAATGGTGTTCCGAGGCCTTGAAAACCTCTTTTTATCTCACCTCATTTTGCGTGCGCAGTCCGGGCGTATAGCCGGGAAGCTTTTATATGAAAAACTGAGAAAATGCTAGTTTTTGCCTTAAAATTTTGATTTAAGTTGACTTCGGTCAATATTTTGGGAAAACGGACCCGGACCATGATTTGACGGTCCCGGAGGGTCCGTAGGAAAATATGGGACTTGGGCGTATGCCCGAAATTGAATTCCGAGGTCCCATGCCCGATAAATAAATTTTTGAAAGAAATTGTTTTTCTTAAAATATAAGAGTTTTTAGGAATTTGATTATATTTGAAATTTATGGTATCGGGCCCGTATTTTGGTTTCGGAGCCCAGTATAGGTTCAATATGATATTTAAGATGTGTCTGTAAAATTTGGTAAGAAACAGAAGTCGTTTGACGTGATTCGGACCCGTAGTTGTGAAATTTGGTACTTGGGAAGTTTTGAGATTTTTCCTTTGATTTCTATGCTAAATTCGTTGTTTAAGATGTTACTTTGGCGATTTGATCGCACAAGTAAGTCTGTAGGATGTGTTTGAGGTTGTGTACATATTTGGTTTGGAGCCCCGAGGGCTCGGGTGAGTTTTGGATAGGCGTCGGGGTGATTTGAACTTAGAAAATCTAGTGTTTTTGGGTGTTTGCTGGTGTCTGAGTTTTTACACTATGCGAAAGCGTGGTAACCCACGCGAACGCACAACACAAACAGGGAGGGGGCTGGTTCATTCTATGCGAACGTGGGGGCCTGTTCGCGAACGCGTAGGTTGGCAAGGGCTGGCCTATGCGAACGCATAAGGCCTATGCGAACGCACTGCTTAACGGGGGAGCTGGGGGATGGGTAGTATTTGCATACCTTGTGATGCAAACGTGAAGGGAAGGGGAAGGGAAACCTATGCGAATGCACAGAACATGTCGCGAACGCATAACATATTTTTGCCCAGTCTTTTAAAAACAAACCAATTACGGGATTCTTCAAAAATTTCATAACTCTTTCACTTAAACTCAAACTTGGGCAATTTTTGAAGAGGGATTTCACCACAAAACCATAGGTTTGTGTTCTTAGACTTGTTTGCTTCGATTTCCATTAACACCCATTAGATTTCTAGGCCTAAATCATGTTCTTAAGGGTAGAAAATTAGGGATTTGGGTAAAGTTAGGACTTTTTGAATAATTGGAATTTAGACCTCGTTTTGGGGTCGGATTCCGAAACTAATTACATATTCGGGCTCGTGGGTGAGTGGGTGATCGAGTTTTGGTCTGAACCTCATATTTTGACCAAGCGGGCCTGGGGTCGATTTTTGACTTTTTGGGAAGAATGATAGAAAACCTATAATTGAGCATTGTGATTGAATTATTTAGCATTTATTGATGTTATTAAGTTAATTATGTCTAGATACAAGTGGTTTGGAGTCAAATTCAAAAGAGAAAGCGGTAATTGAGGCTTGAGTTGGTTGTGGAATTTGAGGTAAGTGTTTGGCCTAACTTTAGCTTGAGAGAATAGGTGTTGTGTCCTATTTGCTATGTGTTAGTATTATGTTCAACATATAGGTGAGGTGACGAGTACCTATACGTTGGTGTCAAGCATGCCCGTGAGTCGGATATTATGAATTATGTGGTTTTTCATTGATTATTACTTTATTATTGCTTGAGTTTCACTTTGAGGTTATTCATATTGGTGGAAATTATTGGTATTGACTAGTGTTGAGTATTGGTTTCAGTTGAGAAATTTTATGTGAATACATGTACTTGAGTGAGATTGGTTATAGTTGTGTCCCTTGCCGGGATGAGGATAATTCTATAGTTGTTCCCTTGCCAGGATGTTGTGATTTATTATTGTGGTTTATATTGTTGATTTTTCCTTGCCGGACCTCTGTTATTGATATTGTTTGGGTGAGGAAGAGTGTAAAGCACGAATGGTGATGCCGTGTATTGATTATTGTGAGGATGAGAGTGTAAAAGCACGAAGGGTGATGTCGTGCCATATTATGATATTAAAAGCATGACGGGTGATGCCGTGCCGTTTCTATTGATTTATTGTGAGGAAGAGAGTAAAAGCACTAAGGGTGATGCCGTGCATTTGCATAAAAGCACGAAGGGTGATGCCGTGCACTATTTTTTTCTGTGTTGTTGTTTCCTGATGTTTAAGTTAATATTTGAATTGTTACCTTATTTCGTTATTTCCATTATTTGTTATTTCTTCCCCCAGCTTGTTCCCCTTTTCCTTGTACTTAGTTGTTTACTTCCTGTTGTTATTATTTCCTCCGTATGTTATTAAATTGCACAGGTTAATTTGTTTGTCGTGTCCTAGCCTCGTCACTACTTCGCTGAGGTTAGGCTCGACACTTACTTAGTACATGGGGTCGGTTGTACTGATGCTACACTCTGCACATCTTTGTTGTGCATATCCCGGTACAGGAACCTACAGACCTTAGAGCGAGGACGCTGCCTTCAGTCCACGTGGAGACATCGAGGTAGTCCTGCAGGCGTCCGCAGGCCTTGGCGTCCCCTTTTATTTCTTTTGTATTATGTTCTAGTTATTCAGAAACAGATGTACTTATTTCATTCATAACCTTATATGTATTATTCATTGACGGTCCGTGAGTTTGTGACTCCAAAATTCTAGGATTGGTATTGTGAAATCTCATAAAGGCATTAAATTGAGTTAATATATCTTGCTTCATTTTGTACCTTCATTTATGTTAGTGTTGTATTTCACCTGTTATTGAATAATAATAAAGGAATTAGGTAAATTAAACATTCACCTTGGCTTGCCTAGCGGGTTCAACGTTAGGCGCCATCACGATCCCGCCGGTGGGAAATTCGGGTCGTGACAGTTCTATTGCTAATTTACATTATAGTGTTTATTAATGTGTATATTTTACCTAAAAATCTCGTCACTACTTCGACGGGGTTAGTCAAGATACTAACCAGTACATGGGATCGGTTGTACTGATACTGCACTTCTGCACACTCTGTGCATACTATTGAAGGGGAGCTGCTGAAGAAGTTGGGGGCTGACCCTGAAGATGTTCGTGTATTCTGTATAGAAGCTGCCACTTGTCCTTGGTAGTTTTAGACATTATTAATCTTGTCATGTAATTTTCAAACAGAACGTGTATTTATTCATACTAGCTTTGTATATTCTAAGTCTTAGAAGCTCATGATTCGTACTACCAGATCTTGGGTAAATTTGTAAAAGTTCCGATAAATCCTAATTTAATTTTCGATAAGTTTATTTGGGTGTTTCTTTTATTAATTGGCTTAACTAGCAGGTCAAGTTAGGTGCCATCATGACCTGTGAATTTTGGGTCGTGACAAGGTGGTATCACATCACTAGGTTCGTAGGTTCTACGACTCATGAGCAGGTGTCTAGTAGAGTCATGTGGATCGGTATGATGACGTTCATACCTATCTTCGGGAGGCTACAGGGCATTTAGGAAAAAATACCCTTTCTTTTTTCCATATCGTGCGGCCTTGTTTCAGCTTGAAATCTACGTTTTTTACTCTTCTCGATCGCTCATATGTGATGTTGTGCGTGCGGTATTCGCTATGTGCTGATGATCGGCGATGATACAGATAGATTACGATGGGCTATGGATACTTGATTATCATCACGATGTGTTGTCTAGCCTCAGAAGCAGATGCATTGTTAAATCTTCTGGTCGTTCATTTTGGGTATGAGGCGGGTTCATATGTCTGGTTAGTAAGCGCAGATTTGAGAAGATTGGTTGGTGGCTTGGCTATTGTGATTAAGGTAAGTTCATGGCATGTGTCGATTTGATTATAATCGGTGGTCCATCTCTTGCATGATGGGTTTGGATCGTGTGTTTCGTATGAGTTTCCATTCCTTGGAGTGCATATGTAATCATTTTAGAGCATTTGCGAAGTTGTTTGACAATTGCAATGATGGGTAAGTGCTTGTTAGAGTCTTCGGGTTTTCTATGATCAGCACTACATTAGTTTTGAAGTATTCAGCTAAATAGTCCCGCAACATCGAGGCATGCTGTGAAGATATGGTACTTTGGGTTGCTGATGAGGTGTTTTATGGCTTCGAGCTAAGTGGTGGAGTCTTCTAATGACAATCGGATTGTAGGATCATGGGCCGCATCAGTTTCCGAACCGAGAGATTGCTAGGTTATTTCTTTGAATGGGCATATGCTGGTGAAACATGGGTTGCTCGATGCGTATTAGTTGTGTATTGAAGATCGGAATAAGATGAGTGATTATCGAGAAGGTTCTGGCGAGTTCCAAGTCTTATGTAGCCTTTAAGGACTTTTGAATTTGTCTACGGGTGGGCTCGAAAATGGTAGCGAATGGTAATCAGATACGCGGTATTTCCTTGTCAAGAAAGGTCTACAAGTCAATGTTGGGGTGATGCAAGAAATGGCTTCGGGTTCCCAGGAAGTTCCCTCAGGGCGGTCATATTAGATTGAGTTACTTTCGGGTTGGCGGTCTGCGTGACTCGGTTGAGTTGGAGGCGATTGGTTCTGATTACTCGATTATGTGTTACTGAGTTCGGAAGAATTTATCATGGTTATGACCACGATCGGATTTGATGTTTTCTAAAGGTATAGATGCTATATTACATGTGGTGGTGTTCTCCTGGATTGAGATAAATGAAAGATTCTCGATTGATGAAGGGTTCAATTTGCGTAAGGTTCAGTGTTGACTATGAGATTTTCGTAGTGTTGCAAGTTATCATGTTAGAGGCGATGCGCTGTGTGGGGTTGAAAAGTTGCATGTGCAAGGTTGCAGATAGTTTCGGAGAGAAGGATACGAGTTCTTGATGTCTTGGACATTTTGGGTGTTAAGGTCTTGCTGGCACTATGTGTTCCCATCGAAGTAGAGTTCGCCTGTTGGCAGGTACATTGTGTTTCGACTTATGGGTGTTCCTCCGTGAGATGATGGAGTATGAATTACGTGTCAGCTATTTGAGTAGGGGTGTTGAGATTGTATATGAAAATTCTAGTATTCGTGAGGCTCAAAGATTGAATGTTCTTGTTGGCAGACTATTCGTTGATTTCGAGTTGAGAAGAAATGTAGAGGATTAGATGATTTATGGTAGGTGTTATGGAAAGGTTGTTATAGACTTTTGGAAGGTTTATTACATGTTTGAGGAAGATCGAAATTTGGCTTGGGGATTATTTTGAGCCTAATGAGAATGTGTATTCTGTATCGGATCGGACCTGTTTGTTCTTGCGCAGTTGTTACCATATGTATATCATCGGGTGGAATGGATTTCATTCGCGCTTGGTTTATGTTATATGTTTCTCTCTTACACTATGGCGATGTGAGGGTTACATGATTCTTCGCATGCATATTTTGATTTAGTTTAGGACTCATGGCATTATGAGCGAGATGGCCTTTGTGATGTTGATTTTCTCATTGCACCATCGTTGTGCTTGTCTTTCTCAATATTGTTTGTTCCTAATAATTTTTTCCGTAGTTATATTTTTGTGCACTCGGTTGTGCTTGATATTGATGCACATGTGATCAGTGGGCCTGAGTATTATGGCTCGATGGGTACCCTGTATGGATTGATATAATGGGATCGGGTTGCACGGCGCAACGGTACAATGATGAAATGTGGCTTCTTATTTCTGTTTCGTGTATTTTGCTTTCACCTTGTTGAGAATAGTTCATAGCAAAATGCTAAAATTTCCCTGCTTGCTTAACTTGCTTAGTAGTTTTCTTACTGTTATCTGTCATGTCTGAATTATTACGTGTTAGTGTACATAACCGGTTTGTGTGTGGCTCCATATGATTATTGTTGATGTTTGTCAATGTGGCTGCTCATATTGGCTGAGATGAGGTTTCTAGACCTTAGATTTGCGCTATTGTATTGGGACGAGGAAGGTTTTGAAGAATAACACTATATTTTGTTGAGGATGTGGACAATGGCCCTGGTCGGGCGAATGAGTTTCCTGTCTTATTTATCAGATGAGTGGTTAAGCGGTTATGCGTGTTTCTTTCATCATTGGTAGGGTATGAAGGTTTTGAATAAGATTCTAATCGATATGAGGTTTTCTACTGGCACCGGATTTGTTTTGGGCCGTAATGGTGGTCAGCAGTTCCTACTGTGAGTGTCGAAGTGATGAGGCATATCATGTTATTACATCTTGTGCTATGGTAGTGAAAGCTTGTTCAGACTTATGTAGTGTGTGGCTGTGGGATTCAGGTCTTGTAATGAGTTCTGAATGATAGATATTGAGTTCTAAGGTTTAAGAACCAAGGTTCAAATAAGGATTTTTAATTATGTTGGGTTGGCGGGCTTATGTGGATTAGGGTGACGTGGGATAACCCCCGTGCTTATGTGTAGTAGGGTTACACCTTGATTTGATAGCTTTGGAATGACTCTTGGCGCGTTCGAGTACGAACGTGTGTTTAAGTAGTGGAGGATGTAACGACCCGACTAGTCGTTTTGAGTATTTGCACTTTGCTTGGTAGTTTACGGACGTGAGTATCTACGTATGATGTATTTTGACTTATGTGAATCGTCGGTTTTTCTTTTCAGGTTATTCAAGACTAATTTGGAAGAATGATTCTCAACTAGGGAGCTTTAAATTTGAAAGAGTTGATCGAGTTTGAGTTTTTAGTATTTGACCTCGGATTGGAATTTTGATGGTTCCGTTAGTTCCATTGGGTGATTTTGGACTTAGGAGCGCGTCCAGATTGTGATTTGGAGGTCCGTAGTTGATTTTGGCTCGAAGTGACGAAAGTTGGACTCAATTTGTGTGGCTTGTGAAAACCTAGTTAACGTTATTATGTAACGACTGGCAGGGTCGTTCCGTGAGATTAGCCCAATTTCCCTTGTTTCTACTTTATCACATGTTGTATAACCTATTTATGTTGTGTTGGGTCGTTTGGTTCGGGTTCGGAGTTGTCGTGGTGAGAAATGAGACACTTAGTCTCTTAAATTGGCCTCATGATTAGAAAAGTCAACCGGGAGTTGACTATTAGGTAAACGACCTCGGAATGTGGATATTATGGCTCGGATATCTTCTTTAGGTGATTTGGGACTTAGGAGTGTGTACGGAATGTGGCTTTGATGTCCAGAGTAGAATTAGGCTTGAATTGGCGAAATTGAGTCTTTGGCGATTTCCGATCGGCAATGGAAAATTAGCTATCGGGGTTGGAATGGAATTCTGGAAGTGGGAACAGGTTCGTAGTGTCATTTTGAAGGTGTGTGCAAATTTTTAGGTCATTCGAACGAGGTTTGGTTAGTTTCGGCATCGTTTGCGATTTTTGGAAGTTTGAAGATCCTTAGGCTGGAATCACGAGTTGAATTGGTGTTTCGATGTTATTTTGGGTGTTCCGAGGGTTCGACTAAGTCCGGGTGATCATTTATGACTTTTGGGCACCTTTGGTTGGGGCCCCGAGGGGCTCGGGGTGATTTCGGAGGGTCATCGGGAGGTTTAAACTTGGAAAATGCAGCAGAAACTGCAGCTGGTGCTGTGTTGCTGGTGTGGCCGCACCTGCGGAAGGGAAGCCGCAGGTGCGAGTTTTGGCTAGGCTGGAGGATGGACACAGATGCGGGAGTTTGATCGCACCTGCATAGCCGCAGGTGAGAGAATTGGTCTTTAAGTGGAATTCCGCAAGTGCGCACCTGGGACCACATGTGCTGGTCCGTAGGTGCGAAGAAAAGGACCGCATGTGCGGTTTTCCTAGGCAGAAAGTCTAAATATCAATCTTCGCGAATTTTGGGTTATCTCATCAACATTTCATACGGGTTTGAGCTTGAGAGAGGGTTTTGAAGAGGGAAAATAAGAGAACTTCGTGGAGGTAAGATTTTTTGGACCTAAAACTCATTTCTATGGTGTTATTTGACTGATTAGGGGTGAAATTTATGGAACATTTGTGCCTAAATTGGGGAATTAGGGCTTGGGAATTGGAGACTTTAATTGAGGAATTGAGGGTTCATTTGTGGTTGGATTTTGATGTATTTTATATGGGTAGACTCATGGAAGGATAAGGATGCTAGTTTTGTGATTTTTATCGAATTCCGAGACGTGGGCCAGGGGGTCGGGTTTGGCCGATTTTGGGATTTGTGCTTAATCTTGATAATTTTCGAATGGGTTTCGTCCCCTAGCATATATTGAAAATATTAATCTGTTTTTTTTAGATTTGGAGCAATCAGAGGCCGATTCGAGGGGCAAGAGCATCACGGATTAGTATTCGGGCAGTTTTGAGGTAAGTAACGATTGTAATCTAGACTTGAGGGTATGAAACCCCGGTATTTTTTATTGTTTTGGTAAATGAGGTGTCGCACATGCTAGGTGACGAGCGTGTAGGCGTGCACCGATAGGGATTGTGACTTGGTCCGTCCCCTAGCGACTATTAAGCCGCGTGTTTGATTTAGAATCATATGATATCCTATATTTTAGAGATGTTTACTATATTATGGGCTGTATGCCATGTTTGGGGCCTTGTGCCGACCTGTTTAGACCCTCAGGGGTATTTTTCCACTATTCTCACACTATTTTGATAGAAAATATGAACTCAGTCATACTCTAAACTTGTTCACTGTATATTACTGTTTATCATCCTGTTTTTAGAATATTGAGAGATATTTTGGGCTGAGTCCCTATAGTTTGTGATGAGTTGGGCTGAGTCCCCGTGATTTGTGATGAGTTACCCGAGTGGTTTGGGAGGATGACTGAGTGAGGCCGATAGCCGAGTTTGTGAGGTTAGTTATGGATCGGGTTGCACGCCGCAACAAGGTATGTGGATCTAGTTGCATGCCGCAGCTATATATATATATTGGATCGAGTTGCACGTTGCAGCGATATAGCGCTTGGGCTGTAGGAGCCCTTCTAGGAGTCTGTAAACCCCCAGTGAGCGCAATCGACTATTAATTGGATCGGGCTGTATGTCGCAGCGGATATTATGTGGATCGGGTTGTACGTCGCAGCGGTTATATGTATACATGGTACTTGTTGAGTGAGAGTGCTGAGTGTGAGCATTGACTTATGATAGTGGAGTCTCGAGAGACTGAGGGGCTTTATTTGCGAGTGACACTGTGCCTGAGAGGCTATTATTTATGAAACTATTATTTTTCACTCTTCTTTACACCGAGTCTTTTTGATAAATGTTGAACTAATGTTTTATGCAAGTTTAAACGGAAAAACTGGAGTTTTGTGAAATATGTGGTAAATGTAGATTTCTGACTTGAGCTATTTACCTTCACTTGCACTTATTTTATGAAACTATAAAGTTTAAATGCTCGTCACTGCACTCAAATCTTTAGTTATGGTTGTTACTTACTGAGTTGGCGTACTCACGTTACTCCATGCACCATGTGTGCAAATCAAGGTACCAGATCAGGGCGCTAGTTGATTCTCATCTGCGTGGAGTTCGCTCAGGGATTGAGGTAGCTAATCGGCGTCCACAGCTTGCCCCATTTCCTTTCCTATTTCTGTTGTTTTTATTAAAAATTCCAGACTTGTATTAGTAATAGGATAGTATCACAGTGTATTACTATTTAGATGCTCATGACGGTTGACTCCAGATGTTTGGGGCCGTGGTTAGACTTGATCGTTTTCATTATTATTATTTTTTAACATGTTTTAAAAAGGGGAACTTTAATAGAATATGATAACTTACATTTTAAACGGAATGTGTTATTTTTCATTTGAGTTAGATTGGCTAGCCTAGTTTCACGATAGGCGTCATCATTGCCAATATTGAATAGGGGTCGTGACAAGTTGGTATCAGAGCCTAGGTTACATAGGACTCACCGGTCATGAGAAGGTTTAGTAGAGTCTCGCGGATCGGTACGGAGACGTCTGTACTTATCTTCGAGAGGCTACATGACCCTTAGGAAAAATCTCACATTCTTGAATTCTGTCATGCGAATCTATTGATTCTAGAAACTAAAATTTTGCTGTTTCATTCTCTCACAGATGGTGAGGACACGCGCTACCGATCAGGGTGATCATACACAAGCTAGACCAGCGAGAGGTCGAGGCCGCAGTCGAGACCGTGGTAGAGGTAGGGGTGCAGCCCGTGCAGCAGCCGGGGAAGTACCCGTAGACCCACATGTTGATCATGATATGGTCCCTGTCGCAGATGTTCCAGCGGGAGCGGCTCAGGCACCAGCAATGCCTATTTTGATTCCGGGTCTTCAGGAGACTCTGGCTCAGATTTTGACTGTGTGCACCAGTCTTGCTCAGGAAGTCGTTGTTTCTACTACTACCGCTACTTCTCAGGCCATGGGAGGCACTCAGATTCAAGTTGTCCAGACACCTGAGCAGCTTACCCAGGGGCTCCAGACACCGTGGGCAGCTCCAGCCCAGCCGGTTGGCCAAGCTCAGGATTTTGTGATCCCAGTTATTCCAGACGACGAGCATCGCAGGTTGGAGATATTTAGTAGACTTCAGCCTCCGACATTCAGTGGTGCTGAGGGCGAGGATACCCAAGGTTTCTTGGACAAGTGTCAGAGGATGCTTCGTACTGCAGGGATACTAGAGACCAGTGGGGTCTCGGTTGCTACCTTCCAATTCTCAGGGGCTGTTTTTACTTGGTGGGAGTCTTATGAGAGGCGTAGGCCTGTTGGTGCAACACCCCTTACTTGGCAGCAGTTCTCCGCTCTCTTCTTAGAGAAGTATGTTCCCTAGTCTCACACAGAGGAGTTGCGTAGACAGTTTGAGCAGCTGTGTCAGGGTGAGTTGACAGTGACGCAGTATAAGATGACGTTCTTAGAGCTTGCCCGACATGCTTCAGAGTTGGTCCCTACTGAGAGAGCGAGGATCAAGAGGTTTGTGGATGGCCTCACTTATCAACTTCGTATTCTGATGACTAAAGAGAGAGTATCGGGTGCCACTTTTGAGCAGATTGTGGATATCTCCCGGCATATTGAGGCAGTTCGTCGTCAGTAGCGGGATGAGAGGGAGGCCAAGAGGCCTCGTGGATCTGGTAGTTTCAGCGATACTCCTTCCAGAGGGCAATTTTAGCAGGGTAAAGGCCGCTCATTTAGGCCTCCTCAGCCAGTTCGCCCAGCTTATAGTGGTGCATCATCGGGGCAGTGTCCCCGCAGTTCTCATCCGGGCCGTTATTCATTCAGTGCTCTTCTAGCACAGAGTTCATCTCGGGCACCATCAGTTCAGGATTCCTATATGCATGGTTCTTCTAGTGGATATCCTGGTTCCAAGGGTTCCCTTCAGTCCCCGTCTCCCGCAGGGAGTTGCTATGAGTGTGGAAAGTTCGGGCATATGAGGAGACAGTGTCCTCGTGTTCTTGGAGGTCCATATCAGCCGAGGAGTCAGCCTTCGACTTCAGCTCCAGTTACTTCACCACCCTCCCACGCAGCTAGGGGTGGGGCCAGACAGTCAGAGGCCGCCCTAGAGGGGGAGGTCAAGCAGGTGGAGGTTAGGCTCGTATTTATACACTTCTAGCCAGACTAGATGCTATCGCTTCAGATGCAGTGATTACAGGTATTGTCTCAGTCTGTCACCGAGATGCTTTGGTATTATTTGATCTTGGTTCCACGTATTCTTATGTTTTATCATACTTTGCTCATTTTCTAGATATGCCCCGCGAGTCTTTAGTTACATAAGTTCATGTGTCGACTCCGGTGGGCGATACTATTGTTGTGGACCGTGTGTATCGGCCGTGTGTGATATCTATTAGGGGTCTGGATACCCGAGTGGATCTGTTGTTTCTTAGCATGGTTCATTTTGATGTGATATTGGGCATGGATTGGCTATCTCTGTGTCATGTTGTTCTTGATTGTCACGCTAAGACCGTGACCTTAGCTATGCCAGGATTCCCGAGGGTAGAGTGGAAAGGTTCTATTGAGTATCTGTCTTAGGGTGATTTCCTACCTGAAGGCCCAACTATGGTGGGAAAAGGGAGTTTATCGCATCTGGCCTTTGTGAGGGATGCCACTGTGGAGACTCCCATTATTGATTCTATTTCGGTGGTCCGTGACTTTCCGTACGTGTTTCCTGCTAACCTTCCAGGCATGCCACCTGACAGGGATATTGATTTTGGTATTGACCTGGTGCCAGCCACTCAGTCTATTTCTATTCCACCATATCGTATGGAATCAGTAGAGTTGAAAGAATTGAAAGAGCAGCTTCAGGAACTCCTAGATTAGGGGTTCATTCGGCCTAGTGTGTCACCTTGGAGTGCACCGGTGTTGTTTGTGAAGAAAAAGGATGGTTCTATGCGTATGTGTATTGATTATTGGTAGTTGAACAAGGTTACCATGAAGAATAAGTATCGTTTGCCTCGTATTGATGATTTGTTTGACCAGCTTCAGGGAGCCAGGGCGTTCTCTAAGATTGACTTGAGATCCGGGTATCATCAGCTGAAGATGCGGGATTCTGATATTCCCAAGACAGCTTTCAGGACTCGTTAGGGTCATTATGAGTTTATGGTGATGTCTTTTGGGCTGTCCTAGCCAGGAGGAGCATGCTCAACATTTGAGGGTTGTTTTTACAGAGATTGAGGGATGAGGAGCTTTATGCAAAGTTCTCTAAGTGTGATTTTTGGCTTGGCTCAGTAGCTTTCTTTGGGCACGTGGTATCCAGTGAGGGTATTCAGGTTGATCCGAACAAGATAGAGGCGGTGTAGAGTTGACCCAGACCGTCCTCAACTACAGAGATTAGGAGCTTCCTTGGTTTTGCGGGGTATTATTGTCGCTTTGTGGAGGGGTTTTCTTCTATTGCTTCGCCCTTGACCAAATTGACTCAGAAGGGTGCCCCGTTCAGGTGGTCAGACGAGTGTGAGGAGAGCTTTCAGAAGCTCAAGACTGCGTTGACCTCAGCTCCAGTGTTAGTATTGCCATCAGCTTCAGGTTCTTATACCGTGTATTGTGATGCCTCGAAGATAGGCATTGGTTGTGTTTTGATGCAAGAGGGTAGAGTGATTGCCTATGCCTCGCTCCAGTTGAAGACTCATGAGAAGAATTATCCCGTACATGATCTCGAGCTAGCAGCCATTGTTCATGACTTGAAAATTTTGCGTCATTATTTGTATGGGATAAATTTTGAGGTTTTCACTGATCACTATAGTCTGCATCATCTGTTTAGACAGAAGGATTTGAATTTGCGTAAGAGGAGATGGTTGGATCCTCTCAAGGATTATGATATCACTATTCTATACCATCGGGGGAAGGCCAATGTAGTGACCGATTCCTTGAGTCGAAGAGCAGAGATTTGGGGAGTCTAGCATATCTTCCAGCAACAGAGAGTCTATTAGCACTAGATGTTCAGGCTTTAACGAGCCAATTAGTGAGATTGGATCTATTAGATCCCCGCCGGGTGTTATCTTATGTAACCTCCAGGTCTTCTCTTTAGGACCAGATTAGGGAGCGCCAGTATGATGACCCACACTTGCCCGTTCTTCAGGATAGGGTCCGGCGAGGTGATGCCAGGGCTGTGGTTATTAGTGAGGATAGTGTTATGAGGATGCATGGTCGGATATGTGTGCCTAATGTGGACGGGCTTCGAGAGTTGATTCTAGCAGAGGCCTACAGTTCGCGGTATTCTATCCATCCGGGTGCCGCGAAGATGTATCAGGATCTGAGACAACATTACTGGTGGAGGCGGATGAAGAAGGATATTGTTGAGTTTGTAGCTCGGTGTCTCAACTGTCAGCAGGTCAAGTATGAGCACCAGAGATCAGGTGGATTGCATCAGTGGTTGGATATTCCTTAGTGGAAGTGGGAGCGGATCACCATGGACTTTGTAGTTGGACTCCCACGGACTTCGAGGAGGTTCGATGCTATATGGGGTATTGTGGATCGGCTGACCAAGTCCACGCATTTCATTCCTGTTCGTACTACTTATTCTTCGGAGCAGTTAGCTGAGATTTATATCCGGGAGATTGTCCGGTTGCATGGCGTACTAGTTTCTATCATTTCGGACAGAGGTACTCAGTTCACATCCCAGTTTTGGAGGGCCATGCAGAGAGAGTTGGGTACTCAGGTCGAGTTGAGCACATCATTTCATCCTCAGACTAACGGGCAGTCAGAGCGCTCTATTCTGATTCTGGAGGACATGTTGCGTGCATGTGTCATTGATTTTGGGGGTTCATGGGACCAGTTTCTGCCACTCGCGGAGTTTGCATATAATAATAGTTATCAGTCGAGTATCCAGATGGTTCCGTATGAGGCTTTGTATGGTAGGGGGTGTAGATCTCCTGTTGGTTGGTTTGAGCTAGATGAGGCTAGGCTATTGGGCACATATTTGGTACATGATACGTTAGATAAGGTGAAATTGATTCAGGAGAGGCTTCGCACAATGCAGTCTAGGCAGAAGAGCTATGCGGATCGGAAGGTTTCGGGATGTGTCTTTCATGGTTGGGGAGAAGGTGTTGCTGAAGGTGTCACCCATGAAGGGTGTTATGCGGTTCGGGAAGAAGGGCAAGTTGAGTCCCCTATTCATTGGGCCTTTTGAGGTTCTACAAAGGGTTGGAGATGTGGCTTATAGACTTGCCTTGCCACTCAGCTTATCGAGTGTTCATCTGGTATTTCATGTTTCCATGCTCCGGAAGTATGTTGGTGACCCGTCTCATGTTTTGGACTTCAGCACGGTTCAACTTGAGGGTGATATGTCTTATAAGGTAGAGCTAGTGGCTATTTTGGGTCGTCAGGTCAGAAAGTTGAGATCTAAGGATATAGCTTCAATGAAGGTACGGTGGAGAGGACAACCGGTAGAGAAGGCCACCTGGGAGACCGAGCGGGAGATGAGGAGCATATATCCTCACTTATTTGTGACTCCAAGTATGTTTCTAGATCTGTTCGAGGACAAACATTTGTTTAAGAGGGGGAGAATGTAACGACCCGACCGGTCGTTCTGTGAGATTAGCCTCGTTTCCCCTGTTTCTGCTTTATCACATGTTGTATAACCTATTTATGTTGTGTTGGATCGGTTGGTTCGGGTTCGGAGTGGCCATGATGAGAAATGAGACACTTAGTCTCTTAAATTGACCTCATGATTAGAAAAGTCAACCAGGAGTTGACTATTAGGTAAACGACCTCAGAATGTGGATTTTATGGCTCGTATAGCTTCTATAGGTGATTTGGGACTTAGGAGTGTGTTCAGGATGTGGCTTTGATGTCAAGAGTAGAATTAGGCTTGAATTGGCGAAATTGAGTTTTTGGCGATTTCCGGTCGGGAGTGGAAAATTAGCTATCGGGGTCGTAATGGAATTCTGGAAGTGGGAAAAGGTTTGTAGTGTCATTTTAAGGTGTGTGCAAATTTTTAGGTCATTCGGATGAGGTTTGGTTAGTTTCGGCATCGTTGAAGATTTTTGGAAGTTTGAAGATCCTTAGGCTGGAATCACGAGTTGAATTGGTGTTTCGATGTTATTTTGGGTGTTCCGAGGGTTCGACTAAGTCTGGGTGATCATTTATTACTTGTGGGTACCTTTGGTTGGGGCCCTGAGTGGCTCGGGGTGATTTCGGAGGGTTATCGGGAGGTTTAATCTTGGAAAATGCAACAGAAACTGTTGTTGGTGCTGTGTTGCTGGTGTGGCCGCACCTGTGGAAGGGAAGCCGCAGGTGCAAGGGGCCTTGCGCATGTGCGAGTTTTGGCTAGGTTGCAGGATGGCCGAAGATGCGGGAGTTTGACCGCACCTCCGAAGCCGCAGGTGCGGAGGATGAACCGCAGGTGCGAGAATTGGTCTTTAAGTGGAATTCCGCAGGTGCGCACCTGGGACTGCAGGTGCGCACCTGGGACCGCAGGTGCGGTTTTCATGGGCAGAAAATATAAATATCAACCTTCACAAATTTTGGGTTATTTCATCAACCTTTCATACGGGTTTGAGCTTGAGAGAGGGGTTTGAAGAGGGAAAACAAGAGAACTTCGTGGAGGTAAGATTTTTTTTACCTAAAACTCATGTCTATGGTGTTATTTGACTGATTTGGGGTCAAATTTATGGAAAATTTGTGCCTAAATTGGGGAATTAGGGCTTGGGAATTGGAGACTTTAATTGAGGAATTGAGGGGTCATTTGTGGTTGGATTTTGATGTATTTTATATGGGTAGACTCGTGGAAGGATAAGGATTATAATTTTGTGATTTTTATCGAATTCCGAGACATGGGCTCAGGGGTCGGGTTTGGCCGATTTTGGGATTTGTGCTTAATCTTGATAATTTTCGAATGGGTTTCGTCTCCCTAGCATATATTGAAAATATCAATCTGGTTTTGGTTAGATTTGGAGCAAACGGTGGGCGATTCGAGGGGCAAGAGCATCGCAGATTAGTATTCGGGCCGGTTTGAGGTAAGTATCAATCGTAAATCTAGACATGAGGGTACGAAACCCCGACATTTTGTATTGTTTTGATAAATGAGGTGACGCACATGCTAGGTGACAAGCGTGTGGGCGTGCACCGATAGGGATTGTGACTTGGTCCGTCCCGTAGAGACTATTAAGCCGCGTGTTTGATTTGGAATCATATGATATCCTGTATTTTAAAGATTTTCACTATATTATGGGTTGTATGCCATGTTTCGGGCCTTGTGGCGACCTATTTAGATCCTCAGGGGTATTTTTCCACTATTCTCACACTATTTTGATAGAAATATGAACTCAGTCATACTTTATACCTGTTCACTGTTGATTACTGTTTATCACCCTATATTTAGAATATTGAGAGATATTTTGGGCTGAGTCCTTGTAGTTTGTGATGAGTTGGCTTGTGAGGATGACTGAGTGAGGCCGAGAGCCGAGTTTGTGAGGTTAGTTATTGATCGGGTTGCTCGCCGCAGCAAGATATGTGGATCGGGCTGCACACCGCAGCTATATATATATTGGATCGGGCTGCACGCCGCAGCGATATAGCGCTTGGACTGTAGGAGCCCCTCCAGGATTCTGTACACCCCCAGTGAGCGCAATCGACTATCATTTGGATCGGGCTGCATGCCGCAACGGATATTATGTGGATCGGGCTGCACGTCGCAGCGGTTATATGTATACATAGTACCTATTGAGTGAGAGTGCTGAGTGTGAGCATTGATTTATGATAGTGGAGTCTCGAGAGACTGAGAGGCTTTATTTAAGAGTGACATTGTACCTGAGAGGCTATTATTTATGAAACTATTGTTTTTCACTCTTCTTTACACTGAGCCTCTTTGATAAATGTTGAACTAATATTTTATACAAGTTTAAACGGAAAAACTGGAGTTTTGCTAAATATTTGGTAAATGTAGATTTTTGACTTGATCTATTTTCCTTCATTGGCACTTATTTTATGAAATTATAAAGTTTAAATGCCCGTCACTGCACTCAAGTCTTTAGTTATGGTTGTTACTAATTGAGTTGGCGTACTCACGTTACTCCCTGCACCATGTGTGCAGATTGAGGTACCGGATCAGGGCACTATTTGATTCTCATCTGCGTGGAGTTCGCTAAGGGATTGTGGTAGCTGTTCGGTGTCAACAGCTTGCCCCCTTCCTTTCCTATTTCTGTTGTTTTTATTAAAAATTCTAGACTTGTATTAGTAATGGGATAGTACAGTGTATTACTTGCTAGATGCTCATGATGGTTGACTCTAGATGTTTGGGGCCGTGGTTAGACTTGATCGTTTTCATTATTATTATTGTGGAACATGTTTTAACAGAGGGAACTTTAATATAATATGAAAAATACATTTTAAACGGAAAGTGTTATTTGTCATTTGAGGTAGATTGGCTAGCCTAGTTTCACGATAGGCGCCATCACAGCCAGTATTGATTTTGGGGTCCTGACAAGTTGATATCAGAGCCTAGGTTACATAGGACTCACCGGTCATGAGCAGGTTTAGTAGAGTCTTGCGGATTAGTATGGAGACGTCTATACTTATCTTCGAGAGGCTATAGGACCCTTAGGAAAAATCTCACATTTTTGAATTCCTTCGTGCGAATCTGTTGATTCTAGAAACTAAACTTCTGTTGTTTCATTCTCTCACAGATGGTGAGGACACGCGCTACCGATCAGGGTGACCAGACACCAGCTAGACCAACGAGAGTTCGAGGCCGTGGTAGAGGGGGAGGCCCTCAGACTCAAGATGCCCGTACACCTGAACAGGTTTCCCAGGGGCTCCAGACACCGGGGGCAGCTCCAGCATAACCGGTTGCTCCAACTCAGGATTTTGTGATCCCAGTTATGCCAGACGACGAGCAGCGCAGGTTGGAGAGATTTAGTAGACTTCAGCCTCCGGCATTTAGTGGTGCTGAGGGTGAGGATGCCTAGGGTTTCTTCGACAAGTGTCGGAGGATGCTTCGTACTGCATGGATACTGGAGACCAGTGGGGTCTCGTTTGCTACCTTCTAGTTCTCAGGGGCTACTTTTACTTGGTGGGAGTCTTATGAGAGGCGTAGGCCTCTTGGTGCAGCACCCCTTACTTGGCAGTAGTTCTACACTCTCTTCTTAGAGAAGTATGTTCCCTAGTCTCATAGAGAGGAGCTGCGTAGATAGTTTGAGAAGTTGCGTTAGGGTGAGTTGACAGTGATGCAGTATGAAATGAGGTTCTCAGAGCTTTCCCGACATGGTTCAGAGTTGGTCCCTACTGAGAGATCGAGGATCAGGAGGTTTGTGGAAGGCCTCACTTATCAGCTTCATATTCTGATGACCAGAGAGAGAGTATCGGGTTCCACTTTTGAGACGTTTGTGGATATCTCCCGGGATATTGAGGCAGTACGCCGTCAGGAGCGGGATGAGAGGGAGGCCAACATGCCTCGTGGATCTGGTAGTTTCAGTGGTACTCCTTCCTGAGGGCAGTTTCAGTAGGGTAGATGCCCCTCATTTAGGCCTCCTCAGCCAGTTCGCCCAGCTTATAGTGGTGCATCATCGGTATAGGGTCACCGTAGTTCTCATCCAGGTCGTTCTTCATTCAGTGCTTTTCCAGCCCAGAGTTTATCTCGGGCACCATCAGTTCAGGGTTCCTCTATGCATGGTTCTTCTAATGGATATCCTGGTGCCAGGGGTTCCCTTTAGTCCCTGTCTCCCGCGCCATGGGTTCCCTTTAGTCGGCCAGCTTATAGTGGTGCATCATCGGTATAGGGTCACCGCAGTTCTCATCCAGGCCGTTCTTTATTTTGTGCTTTTCCATCCCAGAGTTCATCTCGGGCACCATCAGTTCAGGGTTCCTCTATGCATGGTTCTTATAGTGGATATCCTGGTGCCAGGGGTTACCTTTAGTACCCGTCTCCCGCACCAGGAAGTTGTTATGAGTGTGGAGAGTTCGGGCATATGAGGAGACAATGTTCTTGTGTTCTTGGGGGTCCATCTTAGCCGAGGAGTCAGCCTTCGACTTCAGCACCAGTTACTTCACCACCCGCCCAGGCATCTAGGGGTGGGGGCCAGACAGCCAGAGGCCGCCCTAAAGGGGGAGGTCGAGCAGATGGAGGTCAGGCTTGTATTTATGCACTTCAAGCCAGTCCAGATGCTATCGCTTCAGATGCAGTGATTACATGTATTGTCTTAGTCTGTCACCGAGATGCTTTGGTATTATTTGATCCTGGTTCCACGTATTCTTATGTTTCATCATACTTTGCTCATTTTCTGGATATGCCCCGTGATTCTTTAGTTACATCTGTTCATGTGTCAACTCCGATGGGCGATACTATTATTGTGTACCGTGTGTATCGGTCGTGTGTGATATCTATTAGGGGTCTGGAGACCCGAGTGGATCTGTTGTTGCTTAGCATGGTTGATTTTGATGTGATATTGGGCATGAATTGGCTATCTCCGTGTCATGTTGTTCTTGATTGTCACGCTAAGACTGTGACCTTAGCTATGCCAGGATTCCTAAGGGTAGAGTGGCAAGTTCTATTGAGTATGTGCCTAGTAGGGTGATTTCCTACCTGAAGGCCCAGCGTATGGTGGAAAAAGGGTGTTCATCGTATCTGGCCTTTGTGAGGGATGTCAGTGTGGAGACTCCCACTATTGATTATGTTCCGGTGGTCCGCAACTTTCCGGACGTGTTTCCTGCTGACCTGCCAGGCATGCCACCTGACAGGGATATTGATTTTGGTATTGACCTGGTGCCAGACACTCAGCCTATTTCTATTCCACCATATCGTATGGCACTAGTAGAGTTGAAAGAATTGAAAGAGTAGCTTCAGGAACTCCTAGATAAAGGGTTCTTTCGGCCTAGTGTGTCACCTTGGGGTGCACCAGTGTTGTTTGTGAAGTAAAAGGATGATTTTATGCGTATCTGTATTATTTATCGGCAGTTGAACAAGGTTACAGTGAAGAATAAGTATCGTTTGCCTCGTATTGATGATTTGTTTGACTAGCTTCAGGGAGCCAGGGTGTTCTCTAAGATTGACTTGAGATCCGGGTATCATCAGCTGAAGATTCGGGATTATGATATTCCCAAGACAACTTTCAAGACTAGTTATGGTCATTATGAGTTTATGGTGATGTCTTTTGGGCTGACTAATGCCTCATCTGCGTTCATGCATTTGATGAACAACGTGTTTCAGTCGTATCTGGATTCCTTTGTTATTGTGTTCAGTGATGACATCCTGGTATATTCTCGTAGCCAGGAGGAACATGCTCAACATTTGAGGGTTGTTTCATAGAGATTGAGGGGGGAGGAACTTTATGCAAAGTTCTCCAAGTGTGAGTTTTGGATTGGCTCAGTAGCTTTATTTGGGCACCTAGTATCTAGTAAGGGTATTCAGGTTGATCCGAAGAAGATAGAGGCGGTGCAAAGTTGGCCCAGACCGTCCTCAGCTACAGAGATTAGGAGCTTCCTTTGTTTGGTGGTGTATTACCGTCGCTTTGTGGAGGGGTTTTCTTATATTGCTTCTCCCTTGACTAAATTGACCCAGAAGGATGCTCCGTTCAGGTGGCCAGACGAGTGTGAGGAGAGCTTTCATAAGCTCAAGACTGCATTGACCTCAGCTCCAGTGTAAGTATTGCCATCAGCTTCAGGTTCTTATACCGTGTATTGTGATGCCTCGAGGATAGGCATTGGTTGTGTTTTGATGAAGGAGGGTAGTGTGATTGCCTATGCCTCACGCCAGTTGAAGATTCATGAGAAGAATTATCCCGTACATGATCTCGAGCTAGCAGCCATTGTTCACGCCTTAAAAATTTGGCGTCATTATTTGTATAGGGTACATTGTGAGGTTTTCAATGATCACCGTGTTTAACCAAAGAATTTGATTCTCAGCCAAAGATTTTTTAAGAAGTACTCGGGCTTCTGATAACCAAGAAAATTATAATAAGACTTGTAAAAGGAAAGCAACAAGAATGCGTAAAAGTAAATGTATTTCAGTAGTGGTTCAAATGTGTCCATACAAGTTATATTTTACTCCCTTGTATAGGGAATTTCTTAATATAACACCTATTCTTCTTAATGATTGAGCATTAATGACTAATAATGTTATTAATGTAACGTTACAGTGGTAAATCGTAATTGTTGCGTGAAGATTATATAACATTTGGCTCATGGATTGAAGATCTTTGAATCTGCCCTTTATTCTGCCTTGGTTCAATCTAACTGTGTCTCTTCATCTCCTCAATTAGATTGAGGCTCCCGTATCTAATTGCCTCGTGGGCATGTTGTTATGTTCCTCTTTGTCTCGTACCTCTTTGTAAATTTATGACTAAATATCATGTTTCTATTGCTTCACATAGATCGCCTTGTCATTAGAATTAGTATACGTGTGAAGCCTATTTTTATCAATACAGATAGTCCTCCCACTTACCATTTATTTATTAATTAAATATTTGGTAAGTGGATACTCATTTATGGCGGGAATATTTTGCAGTCGCTACACTCGTACCATCGCATCCGTCTTTGAATGTATACGTCGCTTGTCACTTCCATTTAATGCTCGTACCACGTGGCATTCTCGGATTAGTTTTGCGATTATTCAGCGCCTTTTAGGGCTTTTTTCGGCTGCATCGGTCACGAAGTGAAAGTTTCAGTTATGACTTTCACAGCACTGTTTTTTCCATTTTTTGACGGTCACCTCTGAGTATAAATACCCCTTTTCGTTCCTTTGCTTTCACGAAAAACTTCTAACTCCCTTTCATTGTTTGTAAATTCTTCTTTATTGTAAACATGTCTTCCTCAAGCCAGCTGTCACGACCCAAATTCCCAATCTTAGGGATCGTGATGGCGCCTAACACCACACTTGTTAGGCAAGCCAATGTTAGAAGTTGATTAACTAATTTCCTTGATTATTTACTTAAGCATAAATAAATAAATTTAAAATGAACCTAATTGAAATAATTCTCAACAACCATAAAATAAAATAATAATAATAATAACCAATTAAATGAAACGAACCGCGAACTAATTATAAAAATAACTCTAACACTACCCCAGGGTCTGGTGTCACAATCCACGAACTACTAAAGAATACTACAAATAATGGTTGAAAGAAATAGTGTAACTGTTATGAATAATAATAAACAGTGTATGCAAAAATGGGAGAAGACTCTCGGAATCTTCGAACGCCGGCAGATGTACCTCGTGTCTCCAAATGGGTAAGAAAGATGCTCGAACTAGCTCTACTGATGACTAGTACCTGGGTCTGCACAAAAGAGTGTAGAGTGTAGTATCAGTACAACCGACCCCATGTACTGAGTAAGTGCCGAGCCTAACCTCGGCGAAGTAGTGACGAGGCTAAGGCGGGACTTTAACAATATAATAGACAACAATAAATAATAATGAAGCAGGAAAGAAATTTAAACAAATAAATAAATGAATAGATAAATGTTGTAACGAATTTAACATAAAATAACAAATTATTAGATAAATTTTTCAAATTTTCAAACTTTAATTTTTAAATAAAAACATTGCCAAAATATATAAAGAGAATAGTAAATAAATACTTAAGCTTTTCAAAACCTTTATTTTTCTTATTCTAAAAAAAATCGATAAAATATAAATGTCCTCCCTTATCGCTCCGTGTTGCGGCGTGCAACCCGCTCCCACCTCTCCTCCCTTATTACTCCTCCCAAAATTTATCACCCTTATTACTCCTGTTGCAGCGTGCAACCCGATCCCACCTGTCCATCCTTATCACTCCTTGTTGCGGCGTGCAACCCGCTCCCACCTCTCCTCCCTTATTACTCCTCCCAAAATTTATCCCCCTTATTACTCCTGTTGCAGCGTGCAACCCGATCCCACCTGTCCATCCTTATCACTCCTTGTTGCGGCGTGCAACCCGCTCCCACCAGACATATCATATTAATTTATACATAAATTTCATATTTCAGGCCAAGTCTTCACAACATTTTTGTCTCAACAATTATAAATAATAAATTGCATTTTTCTCATAACTTCGTACCTAGCTTATAACTTCGTACCTAGCTTTTAACCATGAAACCAACAGGAACATCAAATATATATATTCATTTCGTAAAAATAATACCAAACTCCTCAACCATTTTTATATCACAGGGAAATTAACTCAAACAACTAATATTCTCCCGAAATAATCACAACAATATCTAACAACAATTTAATCAGGCCAAATACTCATGAGAACAATAATGAACATATAACAAGTGAAACAATAATCAAATAAGTGGGGAACGGGAAAGGGATCATGTTTTAACAGACAATTTGGGTGGTGCATAGGTACTCGTCACCTCACTTATACACCACACCCATGTTTTTCACATAACAAATAAGTGGGGAGTCTTATTTCCTCAAGCCAAAGTTAGACGAAACACTTACCTCAATTCTGCAGGCCACTCACTGCTTAATTACCGCTTTTTCCTTTGAATTCACCTCTAACTTGCTCGAATGTTTTTGACCGGGACTTTGGACGACGGACACGACGAACAGATTTCACACGGAGGCCTCACTGTTTGGTGATGAAATTACAGCAGTAGAAGTAAGCCCAGATTGTCTAGTTCTTGTTGAAAATTTAAGACCCACTTGATAAACAAAGACACCATTGAAACTTCGTCATCGCGACGAGAGGAATTGCAGAGAGATGTTGTGAGTATTCACCAAGGTGAAAGTGAGATAATTAGATTAATCGCTATAATGTACTATCTCACTGTATTTATATGGTGATGAGCAGTGAAGTCGAAAATTTTGATCCCTGAAGCTCTCGGTGTGTGAGCGCCGTTTTGTGTCTAAGGGTGAGAGTCCCTCGTCTTTTGTGTCTATGTCTATTTTGCATCTCATTAGCTCTTTTTGTCCAAAAGAATTTTATTTATCAAATTAAATAAAGAGGTAGAAGAATGAATAAGTTTCATAATGATACTTGTAAAATAAAAGAGTTCGATCTAGAAAAGATATAACTCATAAGTGATTCATCTACCACTTATAGAAGAATTGTCAAAATACTTGTACCTCCATGGTATTCAATTGCTTCGTTCAAGACCAACGAAACCAGAAGCCGCATACCATATGAACCATATTTGTGAAGAAAGCAGATAATTGCTCAGCTATCGATTTTTTTTGGGCTATTTTATATTTAAATTCTTTCCTTGCATTTAAATTCAAATCTTTCTTTACGTATTCAATTAACTCATTATGTGTTGTAGTCCTTGTATACTAAAACTCTTAACCTTATTTTTAGGATTTTCATATCGTTTCAATATTAAGTTGAATTAATTTCGAATTCCTAAATATTAGGGAGATAATAAATTGGTTAATTCTAAATATTAGAAAAATAATTTAAATGACTATTTTGTCGAGGTAGTTAAATTTTTTTTTTATGGCTAATAAGCCTAGAACGGAGTCTAAATTCATAAAATGACCCCTGAGTCATCACACCAGCAACCCAAAAAAGGTCATTATTGTAGACGAATTAACTCCTTCTTCTGCTCTAATCCGAAGTAGGAGGGGTGGTAGACTTAGGAGTTTAAGTTCTACACCCTCCAGGGGTTCTTCTTCTTCTCATATTACTCCTCCACCATCTTCTAGGTCTAATATATCTTCGTCTTCTTCAAGGGCTAGGGCTTCTAGATCTTCTTCAAAAATTAGAGACAATAATGAAACTCTTCGTGCACCGAGGGTTGATGAGATTGTACCATTCGAATTTTCTTTTGTAAAGTATAGTGAGGCCATTAGTAAACAACTTTATTCCATGTCATAACATGATAGTGTTGACCTTTATCCTACCCAAATAACAGAAGGTTTAGTGTCACACGTACGCAGAGATTGTTGTTGGAAGTCAGATTTTCCAGTTGTAGTTCCTAATGACAACCAAAGAATAACCTCTTATAGAACTGGGTATTCTTTTGTATACATTTATCCCTTCACTTTAGGATATAAGCCTCCCATAGACCCTGTTATCATTGAATTTTTTTGATTCTTCAATGTTTGTTTGGGGAAGGTCGGTCCTCTTGTTTGGAGGGCAGTTGCATGCCTTAGGTATTTGGCCAGCTTAGCTTCCGTTACTTTTACTTTCCATCATCTTATTCACCTCTATTCTCCGATGTTGTTCCGCCAAGGAGTTTTTACTCTCGCGGCTAGAAGTAAAAAGAGTTTTAGTTATACCAGATGATGACAAGGATAGAGGATGGTATGTTCGGTACGTTGCTTTCCCTACTGCAAGTTTAGTAGGTAAAGAAATTCTCCACTTCCTTGAGAAGTGGAACTTTGCACGTGAGTACAGTTTTTCTCACTTTCCTCATTTTTACTTTCGGTAAATTATTAGTACCGTGACTGGTTCTTTTTCTTTTACAGCAACCATGGGAACCGTCGACAATGTCTCCGATTTCCGTGATTGGGTCAAAAAACTTTTGTTGATTTCTCCTTTAGAAGAACGTTCTTGGAAGTACCTCTCGTCGAGGTTTGATTGGAAGGTGAAAACCCATGGTAAGGTTTTTTTTTTACTTCATTTCTTCCTCTTTTCGAGCTTTTCTGATCCTTTTCATTTGTTAGGGTTTCCTGCTCGTGGAATTTTTGTTGCTGCTGTGTCCGCTTCAAAACTTTCCCTAGCTAAGGCCCAGGAAATCATTGTTGGATCCTCTTCGTCTAAAAGGAAGGAAAGTGGGTCCCAGACCATGGAGGATGAAGAAGAACAGGAGGAGGGTTTGCTGATTCATAGGTCGCGAAGAAGGAGAGTCGTATCTGACGATGAGTCTATTCCTGTTGTTTATCCTCCCGTACCTGAATCAGAGCTTTTCTCTCCTGAAGATGAAACTCCCTCTCTTGTTAATGAATCAATTGATCAACTATTCCAGCAAGGCTTTGGTACAGTTTCAGATGAAGCACCTCTTGCTATTTTCCCTCTGTCTGCTCCTGCGGAACTTTCGTGTACTGCTCCCGAAGTTGTTTCTGCTCCTGGTACTGTTTTTGCTCCCCAGCCTATTCCATCCGTGGCTCCTTCATCCGTCCCTACTTCTGTGCCTTCTATTGTCGAATTAGGGTCTTCCAATAGGGGGTGATGAAGTAGGTAATGATAAAGGTTCATACGGGAGGCAGCCTCTTGAAGAAATCAGGCCAGGCAGATGTATGGTTAAAGCCCTTGATAGGACTGGTTGAGAAGTCTAAGTTGGAAAGTCACAGCTCTTTAACTTGGATGAACGAGATTGTGCACTCGTCCCTGAAGGTAGACTTTAAACCATCCCTCCTTCTTTTCATATCCTTTGTCATATCTAACTTATCATTTTATGCAGATCAGTCTTATTGGCACAGAATTAATGAAAAGAGTCGTTCAAATGGAGCAATTAGCAAATGACTATCGTACCGAGGCTGATAATTGGAAGGATCAGTTCGAGAGTCTACAGCTTGATATGGAGGCAATGGAGGAGGAGAAATGTACCTTGGAGCAGCAAATCATAGTTATTACAACGGAACTGGCCATAGAAAAGGCATCATTAAATCAGGCAGGTAAGGATAAAAGCATCTTGGAGTCTTCCTTTGCGGAGCAGCTTTCCCATGCTACTGAAGAGAGATAAGGATCCTGAAGGCTTTGTTGGATCAAAAGGAGGCTTATGCTGGTGAACTTATGCAATCACTTACTCAGACCCAAGAAGACCTCCGTGAATCTTCAGAAAAGATTCAATTTCTGGAAAGATCCCTTTTCCCTTTGCAGGCTTCTCATGATGCTGCCGTGGCTAAGAGAGATGAGCTAAGAGCCGATATTGAACAATGGGAGAAAGACTACGAGGCTCTTGAGGACAAAGCAGTTGTTGATGTTAGTTGGGCTTATTTGAATGCCCGACTTGACACATTGACGGAAATGGGCCAAGAGAATTTTGACTTGGAAGCTGAAATTTCCAATACTAAAGAGACGATTGAAAAGTCTCGGCAGAGTCAAAAGTTCTCATCTCCTGAAGTTGAGGTCCCTGATGAAGCTGTTGTTCAAGCGTCGCTATCTCAAGCCGCTCCTCCTACCGACGAATAATCCCCGTCTAGTGAAAAAGTTTATTTAACCCTGTCTTTTTTTTTCTTTTTCTTGAAACAATTGGTGGTTACCCCCGGTCCAGTTGGGGGTAAAGTTTGGTTCTTGTAAGTCCTCAATTGGCAACTTAGGGGCAACCTTTGTATAAACAAATATGGCTTTAAACTAAGTTAATACTTGCAACAATCAGATGCCGATTCGAGGGGCAAGAGCATAGCGGATTAGTATTCGGGTCGGTTTGAGGTAAGTAACAATCGTAAATCTAGACATGAGGGTAAGAAACCCTAGAATTTTGTATTGTTTTGATAAATGAGGTGACGCACATGCTAGGTGACGAGCGTGTGGGCGTGCACCGATAGGGATTGTGACTTGGTCCGTCCCGTAGCGACTATTAAGCCGCGTGTTTGATTTGGAATCATATGATATCCTGTATTTTAGAGATTTTTACTATATTATGGGTTGTATGCCATGTTTGGGGCCTTTTGCCGACCTATTTAGACCCTCAGGGGTATTTTTCCACTATTCTCACACTATTTTGATAGAAAATATGAACTCAGTCATACTTTATACATGTTCACTGTTTATCACCTTGTTTTTACAATATTGAGAGATATTTTGGGCTGAGTCCCTATAGTTTGTGATGAGTTGGGTTGAGTCCCCATGATTTGTGATGAGTTGCCCGAGTGGCTTGTGAGGATGACTGAGTGAGTCCGAGAGCCGAGTTTGTGAGGTTAGTTATGGATTGGGCTGCACGCCGCAGCAAGGTATATGGAACGGGTTGCACGCCGTAGCGATATATATATTGGATCGGGTTGCACGCCGCAGCGATATAGCGCTTGGGCTGAAGGAGCCCCTCTAGGAGTCTGTACACCCCCCAGTGAGCGCAGTCGACTATTATTTGGATCGGGATGCATGCCGCAACGGATATTATGTGGACCGGGCTGCACGCCACAACAATTATATGTATACATGGTACCTGTTGAGTGAGAGTGTTGAGTGTGAGCATTGACTTTTGATAGTGGAGTCTCGAGAGACTGAGAGGCTTTATTTACGAGTGACACTGTGCATGAGAGGCTATTATTTATGAAACTATTATTTTTCACTCTTCTTTACACTGAGTCTCTCTTTGATAAATGTTGAACTAATGTTTTAAACAAGTTTAAACGGAAAAACTGGAGTTTTGGGAAATATGTGGTAAATGCAGATTTTTGACTTGATTTATTTACCTTCACTTGCACTTATTTTATGAAATTATAAAGTTTAAATGCTCGTTACTGCACTCAAGTCTTTAGTTATGGTTGTTACTTACTGGGTTGGCGTACTCATGTTACTCCCTGCACCATGTGTGCAAATCCAGGTACCGGATCAGGGCGCTAGTTGATTCTCATTTGCGTGGAGTTCGCTCAAGGATTGAGGTAGTTAATCGGCGTCCACAGCTTGCCCCCTTCCTTTCCTATTTCTATTGTTTTTATTAAAAATTCCAGACTTGTATTAGTAATAGGATGGTATCACAGTGTATTACTCTTTAGATGCTCATGATGGTTGACTCCAGATGTTTGGGGTCGTGGTTAGACTTGATCGTTTTCATTATTATTATTGTTAAACATGTTTTAAAAAGGGGAACATGTTTTAATAGAATATGATAACTTACATTTTAAACGTAAATTGTTATTTGTCATTTGAGTTATATTGGCTAGCCTAGTTTCACGATAGGCGTCATCACGACCAATATTGATTTTGGGGTCGTGACATATTAGTTACTGTAATGCTGTTTGAGTTGGACTCTTCCAGTAGGAAAGCGTAGTTCTATGAAAGATTAAGTAGATAAGTGTATATCTTCTTCATACTTTGTAGCAATATAATCTGTAGGACTATTTGATAGAATTCAATGTCTATCAAAGATTGAGTAGACGTACAAGTGTATATCTTATTCTTACACTATACCAATATTGATAGAACTCAATGTCTATCAAATGCTCCAATCCTTGGTCATTCCACAAATTCAAAATGCTGGAGTTTTAGAATAGCATTTTAGGATCATTCTTTCCACCAAAGAAACTAGCAAAGATCAAACCATTCTATTTGGTGTTATTCCAAAATAATTTGGACGACTAAAGTGCTTGACTTGAGGGATAATAATATGGGTGTGAGAATTCCAGCAGAAATAGGAGACCTGCAATCGTTAAGAAGCTTATTGATTCATAACTATAACTTTGAAGGAAGCATGCCTTTGGAAATTGGGAAACTTCATTTTCTCTCCGTGTTGCAATTTGATGAAACACTCATCTCTGCTGCCGCTGGAACAAGCTGTATAAACAGAAAATTTTGGCAGTGTTTTGAGCCGTTCGGAGGTCACTACGTGTGTGACAGACTTTTTGGAGCATCGCTTGGCTTGCTCGGTATTGTTATTGGATTGTTCGAGGTAAGTGTTTTGTCTAACTTTGTTGAGGGAATTTTTCCTCTTATTGGTAATTGTTTTCTACCTGCAGGGGTGATACATATATGAGATGACGAGCGTATATGTATATGCCAGGGTTAATCATGCTTGGGGGTGGACTATGTTACATTTATATTTGTAGAATTTTGTGACCTCTTGATTCATGCCTCATTTGACTTCTAGATATTAAGAACCTAGTATTAGATGTTAGAATCTAGACTTAGCCTATTATAACTTGATCAAATTTGATGGAACTCTGAGAATACATTGATGTGTTTAATTCGGTCATCCCTATGCATAATCGTTAATACATTGTTACGTCCGATATTTTGAGATTTAGATTCCATACTTGTACTGTTGATAAATTGTGGGATTTTTGGAAGTACTTGAATTATGTGTTCCTTGAGGGTCCATTAAATCATTGTTGGCTTGTAAAGCAGTGATTGAGAACTTTGTTTGGAATATTCGTTGAACACTCTCCTCGATGTTATATATACTTCCTGCCTTGCCATTTTATTGATATTGATATGCTTGGTAAGGAAGAGTGTAAAGCACGAAAGGTGATGCCGTGCCATTTCATATCATTATCATGTGAGGAAGAGAGTAAAGCACGAAGGGTGATGCTGTGCCATTTCATATTCATTATCATGTGAGGAAGAGTGTAAAGCACGAAGGGTGATGCTGTGCCATTTCATATTCATTATCATGTGAGGAAGAGTGTAAAGCACGAAGGGTGATGCCGTGCCATTTCATATACATTATCATCTGAGGAAAGAGTGTAAAGCACAAAGGGTGATGACGTTCCATTGTTTATATTCATTATCATGTGAGAAAAAGTGTAAAGCGCGAAGGGTGATGCCGTGCCATTGTTTATATCATTATCATGTGAGAAAGAGTGTAAAGAACGAAGGGTGATGCCGTGTCATTTAATATCATTATCATGTGACGAAGAGTGTAAAGCACGAAGGGTGATGTCGTACCATTTCATATACATTATCATGTGAGGAAATAGTGTAAAGCGCGAAGGGTGATGTCGTGCCATTTCATTTATATTGTTATGTTTTTAATATTGTGAGGTCATGGCACGAAGGGTGTATCCGTGTAGGTGGGGATGAGGGGTATGCATTATGATGTGATATATGTTTTCCGTGTATACATTTTCGCCTTTACCTTAAGTTGTCCTTGTCGCCATTATATATTTTGTGTGATACATTGTTATTGTCCCGTACTTGACCTCTATCTCAATTGTTGTTGTGTTGTCCATGTCTTTTACTTGCTTAACATTCATATGCCATACCTATTTCCTGCTTTTATAATTATACTCATGTTGTATCGATTATGTTTCACCTTAGTGTGAGTCTTCCACCATGCTAGTCATTCATGTCCTTACTTGTTAACTAGTGAAGATCATGTTTTGTTACCGATGTTCTTCTGTATATTCTCGGTTATTATTACTACTTGCATATTTTCCTTCCTTGTCATTTCTATTATCAGTATTTCTATCATTTGGTTGGTACTGTTTTATACATATATGGTGAGGATGAGATAAATGCACGAAGGATGTTGCCATGCCGTTAGACTTGATGTCTTGACTACTTTATCACACTATGAAAGTATATGAGGTGATTGTTGTGGTTCATGGGCTTTCGTTTTTAGGAAAGGTCCGGTTGAGATGTTGGAAACTGTTAAATTGTGATTCTTTCTGATACTCGTTTAGTTCCTGTTGCAGTCGCATGGTGTACTCTATTCTATTATTCTGTATTTTGGTTATATTGCTAGTTTACATTATAGTGTTTATTAATGAGTATCTTTTAACTAAAAATCTCGTCACTACTTTGACGGGGTTAGTCAAGATACTTACCAGTACACGAGGTCGGTTGTACTGATACTGCACTTCTGCACACTCTGTGCAGACTATTGGAGTGGAGCTGCTGAAGAAGTTGGGGACTGACCCTGAAGATGTTCGTGTATTCTGTATAGAAGCTGCCATATGTCCTTGGTAGTTTTAGACATTATTAATTTGTTCATGTAGTTTTCAAACAGAATGTGTATTTTATTCGTACCAGCTTTGTATATTCTAAGTCTTAGAAGCTCATGATTCGTACTACCAGATCTTGAGTAAATTTGTAAAAGTTCCGATAAATCCTAATTTAATTTTTGATAAGTTTATTTGGGTGTTTCTTTTATTAATTGGCTTACCTAGTAGGTCAAGTTAGGTGCCACCATGACCTGTAATTTTTGGGTCGTGACACTATACTATAATATAAACTTATTTATCACCTTTATTGAGGCTCCTTATGAATTACTTCGTATATCTATATTTACAAGTTATATACAAAACCTTAAAAAGAAAAAAATTTAAGATCCTTTAATTTTAGCCCATTCCCAAAAACCCTCCCCTACATTTAAGATTATGTTTCTTTTCTCTCTCTCTTTCTTAATAATCACCCAAAATCTCTCTTTTATTCCCTCCCCCCCCCACCCCCACCCCCCCC
>ML244352.1:52862-99565 GCA_005239495.1 Nicotiana undulata
ACCCCCACCCCCCCAACCCCCAAAAAAAAAACCGAGTTATCTCCTTTTCCAAAGGTTTTCAATCCCAATTTCTCTCTTTCTAAAATCTTACTAATCACCCAAAATCTCTATTTCGTATTCATACACTAAGACGAAATTCGGAATATTGCTCTAGAATCAAGTTGTGGGTAAGTTTTGAATCTTGTTTTCTTTTTTTCTATAATCTTTATTGTATGTGACTAGTTTATGATACATCAATACCCAAAATAATACTTGATACAATACTAGTACAATTATAATATAATTATATTAGATCTTTAGTGTAGAGTTGTGATTGAAACTTGAAGAAGATGAAGATCATAATTGTATCACGATTTTTCAAATGTATCGCGATTGTATTATAATTTTATATGTATCATAATGTTGTAGGAATTGTATTAAAAATATATGATAATTACGTATTCATTTTATATTATTACGAGCAATTGTTAATTCATGACGAATTTTACAATTTGTATTAAAAATATATGATAATTATATATAAATTTATTAGTATCGTATCATGTATTATTTTGGGTATTAGTGTCCCAGATACAAGTTAGATACAATTGTGATACAAGTATGTTTTAGGATTGGTGTATCTGATACAATTCAAATACAATTATGATACATTTATCATACAATTTCTGAATATTTTTTTCTTTTTTTTAATAATATAAAGTTGACAGCAATGGTTGGAAGAGAGAAGATGAAGATTCTTGGTGTAGATTAATGGATTTTGATGTAAAAAAAAAAGGAGAGAGAAGAGGAAAGAGGGAAAAAAGGAAAGGATGTAATTGCATCCCGTAATTGAAGGCACTAATAATGGGTTGTGAGCCTTTTAAGGAGCAATGTATACAGTTTGTAAGAAAACCTTAGATAATTATTAAAAAACTACAAAACATAGAGAACATAAGTAATTAAGTTTCTAATATAGTATAGCTAGGTAAAAATCCCAATATAAATTCGTCTCGGCCCATTTTGCATGAATTTTTAAGGATCTAAGCTATACTAACTGACAACAAAAATTGTAGTACACTCAGGTGCAGTTCAACAGTGTTTGGGGCCTAAAGCCAAACATCAATGAGGGGTCCTAAGTCATTCGGTATTAATAAACTCATTTAGTAAAATTTTATTCAAAGTCTATTTTTCTAGTTTAATTTTTTGAAATGTAAAATTATTAATAATTTGTTTATAATCGATTTCTTGACTAGAATTATATATGTTTCTACTTTATAAGATTATTATTCAATTCTTTTAGGATTTTCTAATTTCTAAAAAATCTATGACTCGCCAATTTCTTCTTCTTCTTGGATTCCATTATCGTCTAGCTCAGCTATATTAGTGATTTGTTCATCTACCATAAATGTTTTTCTAATTTTTTGAGATTGTATTAAAGTTTCAATTCTTCTATTTATAGGCATTTTTAATACGTGGATTCATATATTCTTGTAGCCATATTAAAATTCTAATAAAGAAATAAAAAGATGATACATATACTTACAAACAAAAGATATAAAAAATAACAAATTCTAAATGCAAACTAATAAGAAAAGTACGGAACAATTGAACCTGGTTTAACAAACAGTCATAGATAACTTGATATTACTTTTGCTGCTTCAATATTTTGGTGCAATGGCAGGAAAGCTTGACAAAAAAAGGGTCGCAATTGCTTATTTGACGGAATATTTTATGAGATAGTTGACTTGTAAGTAAGGAAAGAGAAAGCAATCAAAGTAATATGGGCCCCGTGATAATGTTAATAGTGTATAAAGGAGGAAAGAAACATATTCACACGTAAAGTTTAGGCCAAAATCTCAAAAGTAACTATTCCTATTACCTTATCTATTATTTCCTTTTCATGAAAAATGCACTTTTTCTTTGATATACAAGATATATTTTTTAAAATTATCATATGCAGATATTTAATATTAGTAAATTTTGGGGCTGCTATAGATATGGGGCCTCAAACCGTTGCTTGAGTTGCCTTACCATCGGGCCACCTATGAGTACACTATCGATGCAATTGGAAATACTCTGATCCCTCTGTTCACTTGTCCACTATTGACTTTTCACATTCCTTAAGAAATAATAAATAAAGTTCATAATTTACTATGATACTCATCTTAATTGGTGTATAGTCTCAATGGACCTTAAAATTGATTTGGAATGAGTAATTAATGCTAAGGGGAAAATGGAAAAAATTTATTATTTTTCTCTTGATATGTGAAAAGTGACAAGTAAAAAAGAAAATTTATTTATGAAATAGTTGACAAGTAAAAATGAACGGAGGGAGTAGTAGGTTATTATTCTATTTCCAAAGACCTTATTAGGCTTGTTATAACATAGTGCATGTTGTCGTATGCCAATTTAATTTGGTGATACAAAAAAATTAGGTCAAATATATACGCAGAAGCTTAAACTTAGCACAATATTTTTATTTAGACACTTAAACTAAGTCTCGCTCATATTGAGTGTCTGGACTCGATCCAAATTGTGCCAATTAGACACACCTCGCTGACATGGCACATTGTGTGTTTCATATTGATTCTAAGCGCGTGATGACTTTGTTATTGAAAAACAAAAGGTCTCGTTCTTCCTCACTCTCCCTCCCTGCCACTACCTCCTTCACTTTCCACCGCCTTTCACCTACTCTTTTGTACTCCCTGTGTCACGACCCGAAATTTTCACCGTCGGGACCGTGATGGCGTCTGACGTTGAACCCGCTAGACAAGCCAATGTGACTATTCATTTTACGTTATTCCTTAACTATTAATAATGAACATATAAGTTCCCATATTAACAAGAGTTAAATTTAAAATACAATGCATGATATAATGTATTTCATCACAATCCCTTACGAAATTTCACCAAATCTAACAAAAACCCAGAAATAGTGGAGTCACAGCTCATAGACTATCTAAGAGTGGTACACATAACAGGCTGAAAGAAGTAAAATACATCTGTTTTAGAAATACTAAAAACAAAAATAAAGGAAGTGGAAGGGGACTCCAAGGCTTGCGGACGCCTGCAAGACTACCTCGGTGTCTCCGAGTGGACTGAAGGAAGCCTCCTAGCTCAATGTCCACAGGGTCCTAAACCGGGATCTGCACAACAAAAAGTGTGCAGGTGTAGTATCAGTACAACCGACCTCACGTACTGAGTAAGTGCCGAGCCTAACCTCGGCGAAGTAGTGACGAGGCGAGGACACGACAAATAATACAACATGTGCAATTTAATAACATATGAAAGAAATAACAACAACAGGAATAAACAGTTAAGTACAAGAAAAAGGGGAACATGCTGGGGAAAACAGATAACAATTAACCGAAAAAACGGAACAAGGCAACAGTTTAAATATCAAGATAACAACAGGAAATAACAACACAGAGCAACCAAGTGCACAACATCACCCTTCGTGCTTTTACTCTCATCCTCACCAAAACAAGTGCATGGCATCACCTTTCGTGCTTTTACTCTCATCCTCACCAAAACAAGTGCATGGCATCACCCTTCATGCTTTTACTCTCGTCCTCACAATAAATAAAGGGAAACGGCACGGCATCACCCTTCGTGCTTTTAATATCATAACATGGCACGACATTATTCTTCGTGCTTTTAATATCATAACATGGCACAACATCACCCTTCGTGCTTTTACACTATCATCCTCACAATGAATAATACACGGCATCACCCTTTGTGCTTTTACACTCTCATCCTCACAATGAATAATACATGGCATCACCCTTCATGCTTTACACTCTTCCTCACCCAAACAATATCAATAACAACAGTTTGGCAAGGAAGAAATCAACAACATGAACCATAACAATAAATAACAACATCCCGGCAAGGGAACAACAGAAAAATATCATTGTCCCGGCAAGGGACACAGCTATAACCAATCTCACTCGAGTACATAACTTAACAAAATATTCCTCAACCAAAAAAAATACTCAACGGTATTCACAACCAAGAACTTCCATCAATTGAACAACCGTCAAAGTGAAACTCAAGCTATAACACAGTAAATATCAATGAAAATCACGTAATTCATAATATCCGACTCGCATGCATGCTTAACACAACATATAGGTACTCGTAATCTCACCTATACGTTGAACATGGAATAAGCACATAGTAAATAAGACTCGACACCTATTCCCTCAAGCTAAGGTTAGGCCAAACACTTACCTCGACTTCCACAACCAAAATCACGCTTCAATCACCGCTTTTTCTTTTGAACTCGACTCCAAATCAATTGTATCTAGACATAATTGGCTCAATAACATAAATAAACACCAAATGATTCGATTAAAATGCTTAATTATAGACTTTCTAACATTCTTTCAAAAAATCCAAAAATTGACCCCGGGCCCGCTTGGTCAAAATACGAGGTTCGGACCAAAACCCGATCACCCATTCACCCACGAGCCCGATTATGTAATTAGTTTCAAAATCCGACCCCAAAATGAGGTCTAATTTCTAATTAATCAAAAGCCCTAACTCTACCCAAATCCCTAATTTTCTACCCTTAAAATCATAATTTTTGGCCTAGAAATCTAATGGGTGTTGATACAAATTGAAGGAATTGAGTCTAAGGTTATATATCTATGAAGTTGTGGTGATGTTGTCTTTGAAAAATCACCCAAGGTGGAGTGAAGAAAAAGAAGTTATGAAATTTGGGCTAAATCTCGTAATAGATTTTGTTATTGACAAAAAGAATAACTGGGCAAAATTTACTCTTCGCGTTCGCGAGCCCTTGGTCGCATTCGCGAAGATTTGACTTACTTGGCCTATTCGTATGTGAGCTTGGGGTCGCATTCGCACAGGGTTAAAGCTACCTATTTCCCCAGCCGCTCATCACGCGTTCGCGATCCTGTGGACGTGTTCGCGTAGAGTTGTAACGACCCGACTGGTCATTTTGAGCTCTAGTGTGTCGTTCAGCGGTTTGAAGTCATGAGCAACTTTGTTTCAGATATTATGACTTGTAGGTGTGGTCGGAATTGAATTTCGGGAAGTTCAGAGTCAAATTGGAAAGAAAACTCTCATTTCAGAAGCCTTAAGTTTGAAGAATCGACTAAGACTGGAATTTGGAGTAAACGACCTCGGAATCAAGATCTGAGGGTTCCAGCAGGTTCGTATGATGATTTCGGACTAGGGCGTATGTCCGGATCGGGTTTTGGATAACCCGGGAGCGTTTCGACATATATTGTGGAAATCAACATTTTTGAAGGAATTTCCTAAGTTTGGCTTGAATAATTTCAGTGATATTGATGTACGTTTGGGATTTCGAGTCTAGGAATAGCTTCGTATGGAGATTCTGGAGTTGGGAGCGCGATCGGAAGTGAATTCGGATGTTCGTAGGTTATTTTGAAGTCATTTGGCTAGAGGTAAAACTTTGAAGGTTTTTGAGAAAATCCGACCGGAAGTGGAAATTTTGATATTAGGGTCGGAATGTGATTCCGAAAGTTGGAGCAGGTCCTAACGCCAAATATGACTTGTGTACAAAATTTGGGGTCAATTGGATGTGATTTGATAGGTTTCGGCGTCGGATGTAGAAGTGAAACTCCTAAGTTCTTGAAGATTGGATTGGAGGGTGATTCGTTGTTTCGATGCTATTTGATGTGATTTGAGGCCTCGAGCAAGTCCGCACTATGTTTTGGAACATATTAGTGTAATTGGACGGGGTCCCGGGGGCCTCGGGTGGACTGCGAGTGGTTAACGGATCAAGTTTGGAGTTTGAAGAAGTGCTGAGGTTGTTGTCTTTGGCGCCGCAGGTGCGAAGCTTGGCTGGTTTGGCAGGAAGCCGCATGTGCCGTCTCTTGGGCGCACCTATGGGAGAGCAGGTGCAAAGTGTGGACCGCAGGTGCGGATATCGGGCCTGGGCAGAATGTATTTTAAACGGGAATTTTGGCATTTCTTCTCCTATTCTCATTTGGTATGGGCGATTATGGAGAGCTTCAAGGAGGGATTTTCATCAAGGATCACAAGGTAAGTTATTCCAACTAATTTCAAGTTAAATGCATGGTCTAGGTACGGATTTGAGTATGGTTATTTGTGGAAAATATGGAATTTTGAAGAAAACCTAGAAATTTGGTAATTTGGATTTTTACCACGAATTGAGCATGAATATCTGAGTAAATTGTATATTTGAACTAGTAAAGCTATGAGTATAGTTTATCTTCGAGAAATTTTGGAATCGGGGCACGTGGGCCCGAGGGCATTTTGGTCAATTCTTTGAGCGGAGATGAGAATTTATATAATCTAAATTGTTAACAATATTAGAGTATATTTTCATGGGTTTGTCGTTAATTGGATAGTTTTGGGGTGTGGAGCATCCATTGGAGTCGTCGGAAGGGTTTGGAAGCTGGTTATGGAATTTCAGAGCGAGGTAAGTCTTCTTTCTAACTTTGTGAGGGGGAATTGTCCCCCTAGGTGAACAAATTAAATATATGCTACTTTTTGTGGGGGATACGCACGCACGAGGTGACGGGAGTCCGTGCGTAGCTACTATTATGCTTATGTCCGGGTAGCCTAGGACCCACTAGCATGCTTTACTTGCTGTACTTGCAACTTTGTTGGTAAAACGAGATTGTCTAATCTCATTCAATTAGTAAATGAATACTAAGGTAAGTTAAACTTAATTTTTCTTAATCATGTAAAAAGAGAATTTATCCTTCTTCGGCAAAATATTCCCTGACGAATTCCTAAGGTGTTACTTGAATATGAGTATTTATATGGGTACACGAGTCGCAGGTATGATTTGCAAGCGGGGTAACTCTGTTATTTATATGTAACCGTGTCGCATGTATGATTCGCAAGCGGGGTAAATCCTCCTACCACACTCTTATGGGATCGGGTCGTTCGCCTCGGCAGGACTTATTTACCACACTCTTATGGGATCGGGTCGTTCGCCTCGGCAGGACTTATGTACCACACTCTTATGGGATCGGGCCGTTCGCCTCGGCGGGATTAATGTACCACACTCTCATGGGAGCGGGTCGTTCGCCTTAGCAGGTTAATAGATGCATCTATGATTCGCGCCGTTCGACCCTTCGACAGTGCACAGTTTACTTTTATGTTGGATCGGGTCGTACGCCTCGGCATTTCCTATGTACTTACTATCTCCATTGAATCGTGCGTAATATTTGGCTAAGAAGCCAGGGTATCAGAGGGTTTCCCCCTTAATTGAAGTACAATAACCTTTTTGGTGAAGCCGCAACTCTGTATATGTCTTGGTTACGAAAGGAAATTGTTAATTGAGAGCTGAATAAATTGTACGGAAGGGATCGTACCGTGTATTCTATACTCGTTGACATTTACATTTACTTTCTTTTACATTGATTCATTTCGTTACTATATCTGATATTAATTGACTTCTAGCAAGTGTCTAATTCGACCTCTCGTCACTACCTCTCTGAGGTTAGGCGGGATACTTACTGAGTACACGTCATTTTCGTACTCATGCTACACTTGTTGTGAATTTTTGTTGCATAGGTACCTTCATAGCAAAGTTGCTGACTTGGAGACTTAGACGGGATGCATCATCGAGACGACCCGCAGCCAGCAGTGTCTTCCTCATATGTATTTGTATTTTATTTTAAATTCCTTGTCCAATTTGTATCTCGGACAAGCTTTGTAATAGTTGTATAAATTCTTAGAAATTGCTCATGTACTGGTGTCACCGGGTTCTGGGATGTGTTTGGGACGTATTCTATTAAAATGGAATATTGGACTGTTATTTTTACTTAATGGATTTTATTTAGTTATTACGTGTTAAAGTGAAAGGTAATGACTTCGAAAAACACTGAAACAGGAAACTTAAATTAACCATTTAATGATTGGCTTTCCTGACAAAGGTGTCCGGCGCCATCACGACCTTATGGATTTTGGGTCGTGACAACATGGTATCAGAGCACTAGGTTCCCTTAGGTTTCACGAGTCATGAGCAAGTCTAGTAGAGTCTTGCGGATCGGTACGGAGACGTCTGTACTTATCTTCGAGAGGCTTCTGGGCTGTTAGGAGTACTTCCCTTATTGATTCCTCACCGTGCGGTTTGATCCCTTAAGGCTTAGGCCTATGTTTCTTCCTACTCAATCTTATACGTCGCGAAGCGCTTGCTATGAAACATGGATTCGGGGAATTGAAATGGTGCTACGGATATGGTGTGAGATGTTTTCCATATGTAGTTGGTTGGGGTTGTTGTTGTTGCCCTGCAGAAGGATAATATGTTGTTTCAGCTGAGTAGCTGTGTTTCTGAGATCTTTGAGGCAATGCTTAGATTGTTATGATGCTTACGATTGGTTAACGCGCGATGTTGATACGATGTTAGAATACTTTCCCATATGTCGGGGTAATGAATGACTTGTAGGGAGGTCTTCTTAGAGCGCGATTTCTAAATTTTAGTATTTTAGTCCGGCGGAGGAAAGGCAACTGGACTACAAATGGCCATGTTTGGATTGACAAGTAGTAAGACTTGGTGTTTTCAGGTGAGGTGGAATATTCACCTGTGATGTGGTATCATTGTTTAGATCGAATATAATGTGTTAAGCTCGCCGGTGTTATAGCTATTCGGTTGCATTGGGTCAGAGTGTTGTGAAGTAGTATGGAAGAAGCTGTTGCCATAGATCGTGGTGCGTGGTGGTTCAGACTGAATAATTATTTCTAATGAAGGCAGCTCGAGAAAGATGATCCTCAGAGAGTTTGAAGTTGTGGTGATCTGCTGGTTTAAGAGCTACAGAGGATGATGTTGAATTGGGCAGCATACGATAAAGGAAGTCAGGTGGTGCTTAAAGGAATAAAGCTAACCAAAGTGGGAGAATGGCGGCGTAATGGTGAATTAGAAGATATCGTAGCGCATTTAGTAGATGTCCATGAAGAGCGGACGGACTGGTAAAGTTGGTAAATGAGAGTAGACTTAGGATGGGGTATTGATGTTGCAAAAAGTGTGCATTTCATCGCCGTTGGAGGGTGTCAGTTGGTGATTTCCACAGGTGGGTTATCTCCTGTGAGTAGGTTAGTGGTTGTGTGGTTGGCAAGTTTCTGCGAGGGATTCTACTGGTTGTTCGGTAGAAAGCCGAATATGTGAATGATGCTAGAGGATTTGGGTATTCAGGAAGTGCTAACAGGAGAATTTAGGAGAATTTGATGGGTCGGTTGAGCAAGGTCATGTCAGCGATGAAGAAAGAATTTTGGTGGGGTCCAGAGTGGTGCAAGGAGTAGCTTCAGACTAAGTGGGGGAGTCCCCCCCCCATCTGTAGTTGGGTTGTAGGATTGTGTTTTCATGGTGTTGTGGATTGTCGGTGTATTGGCAAGTTATTACAGCTAAGGGAAATGAGTGAAATGGTGATTGTGCGCGGGATTTGATGAATGTGTACAAAAGTTGGCCCTGTTGGACCAGGGTTGGCCTTTGAAAGATTCAGAATTTATGCTTAAGGCATAGGCGAGTTTTAAGGGTAGTGACTCAGTCACGTACTCCATCGAAAAGAGTGTCCATGTGCTAGAAGAGCCTTGGAGTTGATTGTATTCGGGGATAGTCAGAGTGGGTGACTCTTGATGGCGGTCCTAATGAATTCGAAGGCTAAGAATGTGGTGTTTAAGGGTTACAGGCAGCAATATGATTAAGAATCGAGCTTTTGCAGTATAATTTCTGAGAAAAGGGAAAATGGTTGGAATGTTCTATGATATGTTTCAGCGTACATGATAGTATTGGGAGAGTGAGAGAAGTAAACTTCGGGGTATAGAAAGATTATCAGGAGGGTATGAGACGGTTTGTGGGATTGAGACAACATGGTCTCGTGAGTCAAGGCCACTTAGGATGAGTGAGGATTGAGTTTGTTGTAAGATGAATGAGGTTACTATTGTTTCTGAGGCAATTAAAGATGATTAAAATAAGATAGGTTGGTTAGCCATGGTTGGAATGGCACATGTGCGGTAGTGATCAATTCCTTCGGTGTGATTCAGTATCTGTATGGCTTGTGCATATGTGTGTGGGTCTTGTCGGCCGTCGTAATAGATTTCATTTGGAAGCATTCAAGTGCTATGGCCTGTCAGGTGTAGGCAAATCCCGGAAGGTTTATGGTGGTTCAGACCACTATTTAAGGATTTGCATGTTGGGGTGATTGTGAGAATTCACTTGAGTGTTGTTATTGTTCTCTTGAATTGAGGTAAGTAAAAGGTTTCCATATGATGAAGTGTTTCCCCTATTAGTGTTTCAAGAGCTATGATAGAATTCTTGCGCAATCTCATATTGGCATGTTAGGTGCAATAAACAGTATGTAACTGGGAGTGAGAATCGAGATTGCGGTTCGGTGTTAACAAGGATGCTGTGAGCTCGGATGAGCAAGAAAAAGGGATTTGAATGTTTAGAATAAGCTGGTGTTGTCTTCAGTGTCATCTGAGATCAGTGTTTGGTGAAAGAGGCTTTGTATCTTGGTTACGGGTCCTTGAATTGTTTTACAACCTTAGGGTGGTCGGTGGTAGGGATGTGCATATCTGTTGCCTTGTGTGGGAGGTCGTGGGAGCATGACCACGGGAGGATCGCATGAGCGTGGCATGTAGTCACTTAATAGATTGAAAAATTCAGACTGAGTATGAAGAAGGTAATATTGCTTATTTGAGAGTTACGCCTGGAAGGTGTTCAGTTCATCTTTGTTGCAGATTGTGGGGTGTAGTCCCGGTTATGGTGGTGGTTCTTGCGTGTTGTGAGAAGAAATGGGTTATTATGGATCCAGGAAAGGCTATCAGCCTAGTTCGGTGCGAGCAGAATCGGCTTGAAGTGTGTGAACGGATTTAAACAGGATTGTGGGCTTCATGTGAATCAGATGTGTTCATTTCAGTATAGCGATCTCAAGGAGGGGTGTTGGAATTTCAGATGTTGTTCCGTCTTCGTCAATTCATGCAATATCATGATTGTGTCGTGTGAGTTGAGAAACGGCTTGATAAATTCCTATGTGCTGAGTTTCTGCGTAGTAATGATGTTATGTGAGCAGGCGAGCTTCTGAGATTCAGAGTATATATATCGCACCTCAGTTGTGCTCGAGTTTTCGTAGTGTATGGCTCTATCGGTCTCCCCAAGACGGTATTATGCACTTAGCGTGCTTGTGATCGATATTCAGTAATTTGTAATAGTGAGCAAATTCAGCTCCGTGTATATCTCCTTATGTGAATTTATGATGGGACTAGGTGGCATGCGGCCACGGGTATGTTATTTGGATTGGGTTGCACACCGCAACAGTGTGATGTTGAGTATAGTTCCCTATATCTGTTTTCCTGTGTTTTGCTTCCTGTATTTTGAGGAAAGTTCATATTAGTTTCACGAGTCGAGTAGTCCCTTCCTGAGTCATTTCCTTATGTATCACGTTCGAGTTGTGGCCTATTGGCGCATTGTGGCATCGTGTGAGACAGATGGTCATGTCTATGAGTGATTTGTTGACTGAGCAGTTCATAATGGGGGCGACGAGATTTATGGATCAGGGATCGGTGTGATAAGATTATGTGAAATGTATTAAAGGACAATTACCATTATTTGGTTCGTAAGGAGATGATGATTTGAGTCAAGAGAAAAGATTCAATGTTTAGTTAACTCTGCAGTCGGTTAGGAACTTCTACACATCTCTTCCGTTGTGGTGGTATCATCAGCATTATAGCAGGATGTATGTAGATATATATTATAAGGTGCATTGGGAGCATCAGATTCGTAGAATTTTGGTTGTTAAGGTTCAAGGAATGTCATGGTGGCTAGATGATGAATTATGCGGTGCATGGTGATGATTCGGCAAGGGTATGCAGTCATGTTATGGTATATCGTGTGGTAGTTGATACGGTGTTCATATATTAGAAACAAGCCTGACAGAGAATTTCAATTGTCGGAACTGGGTGCTTATTGTATGGATAAGAGAGGGTATCTTAAGATTTGATCAAGATAATGTGCTCAACTGGGTTGTGGTAGCACGTGCAGGTGCACGAGGTGTTAACAATGATTTCAGATAACTCCAGAGCAGTTCCTAGCACGTTTGAGGACAAACGTCTGTTTAAGTGGGGAGAATGCAATGACCCGACCAGTCGTTTTGAGCTCTAGCGTGTCGTTCAACGGTTTGAAGTCATGAGCAGCTTTGTTTCAGATATTATGACTTGTAGGTGTGGTCGGAATTGAATTTCGGGAAGTTCAGAGTCAAATTGGAAAGAAAACTCTCATTTCAGAAGCCTTAAGTTGGAAGAATCGACTAAGACTGGAATTTGGAGTAAACGACCTCGGAATCAGGATCTGAAGGTTCCAGCAAGTTCGTATGATGATTTCGGACTGGGGAGTATGTTCGGATCGAGTTTTGGATAACCCGAGTGCGTTTTGGAAGATATTGTGGAAGTTAGCATTTTTGAAGGAATTTCCTAAGTTTGGCTTGAAGCGCATTTCGGTGATATTGATGTCCATTTGGGATTCCGACTCTGTGAATAGCTTCGTATGGCGATTCTGGAGCTGGGAGCGCGATCGGAAGTGAATTCGGATGTCCGTAGGTTATTTTGAAGTCATTTGGCTAAAGGTAGAAATTTGAAGGTTTTTGAGAAAATCCGATCGGAAGTGGAAATTTTGATATCGGGGTCGGAATGCGATTCCGAAAGTTTGAGCAGGTCTGTAACGCCGAATATGACTTGTGTGAAATATTTGGGGTCAATCGGATGTGATTTGATAGGTTTCGGCGTCGTATGAAGAAGTTTGAAACTCCTAAGTTCTTGAAGATTGGATTGGAGGGCGATTCGTTGTTTCGATGATGTTTGATGTGATTTGAGGCCTCGAGAAAGTCCGCACTATGTTTTGGAATAGGTTGGTGTAATTGGACGGGGTCCCGGGGGCCTAGGGTGGATTGCGGGTGGTTAACGGATCAAGTTTGGAGTTTGAAGAAGTGCTGAGGTTGCTATCATCTGGTGTGACCGCACCTGCGAGGCTTTGGCCGCAGGTGCAGCTTTGGCACCGCAGGTGCCAAGCTTGGCTGGTTTGGAAGGAAGCCGCAGGTGCAGGCTCTTGGGCGCACCTGCAGGAGCGCAGGTGCGAAGTGTGGACCGCATGTGTGGATATCAAGCCTGGGCAGAATGTTTTTTAAACGGGAATTTCGGCATTTCTTCTCCTATTCTCATTTGGTATGGGCGATTGTGGAGAGCTTCAAGGAGGGATTTTCGTCAAGGATCACAAGGTAAGTTATTCCAACTCATTTCAAGTTAAATGCATGTTCTAGGTACGGCTTTGAGTATGGGAATTTACGGAAAATATGGAATTTTGAAGAAAACCTAGAAATTTGGTAATTTGGATTTTTACCACGAATTGAGCATGAATATCTGAGTAAATTGTATATTTGAACTAGTAAAGCTATGGGTAGAGTTTATCTTAGAGAAATTTCGGAATCCGGGCACGTGGGCCCGAGGGCATTTTGGTCAATTCTTTGAGCGGAGATGAGAATTTATATAATCTGAATTGTTAGCAATATCAGAGTATATTTTCATTGGTTTGTCGTTAATTAGATAGTTTTGGGGCATGGAGCATCCATTGAAGTCGTCGGAAGGGTTTGGAAGCCGGCTATGGAATTTCGGAGCGAGGTCAGTCTCCTTTCTAACTTTGTAAGGGGGAATTGTCCCCCTAGGTGAACTAATTAAATGTATGCTACTATTTGTGGGGGCTACATACGCACGAGGTGACGGGAGTCCGTGCGTAGCTACTATTATGCGTATGTCCGGGTAGCGTAGGACCCACTAGCATGCTTTACTTGTTGTACTTGCAACTTTGTTGGTAAAACGAGACTGTCTAGTCTCATTCAATTAGTAAATGAATACTCAGGTAAGTTAAACTTCATTTTTCTTAATCATGTAAAAAGAGAATTTATCCTTCTTCGGCAAAATATTCCCTGAGGTATTACTTGAATGTGAGTATTTATATGGGTACCCGAGCCACAGGTATGATTCGCAAGCGGGGTAACTCTATTATTTATATGTAACCGCGTCGCATGTATGATTCGCGAGCGGGGTAAATCTTCCTACCACACTCCTATGGGATCAGGTCGTTCGCCTCGACAGGACTTATGTACCACACTCTTATGGAATCGGGTCGTTCGCCTCGGCAGGACTTATGTACCACACTTTTATGGGATCAGGCCGTTCGCCTCGGCGGGATTAATGTACCACACTCTCATGGGAGCGGGTCGTTCGCCTAGGCAGGTTAATAGATGCATCTATGGTTCGCGCCGTTCGACCCTTCGGCAGTGCACAGTTTACTTTTATGTTGGATCGGGCCGTACGCCTCGGCATTTCCTATGTACTTACTATCTCCATTGAATCGTGTGTAATGTTTGGCTAAGAACCCAGGGTATCCGAGGGTTTCCCCCTTAATTGAAGTATAATAACCTTTTTGGTGAAGCCGCAACTCTGTATATGTCTTGGTTACGAAAGGAAATTGTTAATTGAGAGCTGAATAAATTGTACGGAAGGGATCGTACCATGTATTCTATACTCGTTGACATTTACATTTACTTTGTTTTACATTGATTCATTTCATTACTATATCTGATATTAATTGACTTCTAGCAAGTGTCTAATTTGACCTCTCGTCACTACCTCTCTGAGGTTAGGCGGGATACTTACTGAGTACACGTTGTTTTCGTACTCATGCTATACTTGTAGTGCATTTTTGTTGCACATGTACCTTCATAGCAAAGTGGCTGACTAGGAGACTTAGACGGGATGCATCATCCGGAGACGACCCGCAACCGGCAGAGTCTTCCTCATATGTATTTGTATTTTATTTTAAATTCCTTGTCCAATTTGTATCTCTGACAAGCTTTGTAATAGTTGTATAAATTCTTAGAAATTGCTCATGTACTGGTGTCACTGGGTTCTGGGATGTGTTTGGGACGTATTCTATCAAAATGGAATATTGGACTGTTATTTTTACTTAATGGATTTTATTTAGTTATTACGTGTTAAAGTGAAAAGTAATGACTTCGAAAAATGCTTAAACAGGAAACTTAACTTAACCATTTAATGATTGGTTTGCCTGACAGAGGTGTCCGGCGCCATCACGACCTTATGGATTTTGGGTCGTGACAGTCCTAGTACTATCCTTCCCCAGGTCTCCTTTATGCGTTCGCGTGAGGCCCTTCGCGTTCGCGTAGAGCATTTCCCCTAAGCTCCGCGTTCGCGTAGGTATAATGTTCCCCTAGCCCAGCTTGTACATCGCGTTCGCGTGAGTTGCACCGCGAACGCGAAGAACAAACCACTGGACACCAGATTTTTGAGTCTACACACACCCCAACGCCTACCCGAAACTCATCCGAGCCCTCGGGGATCCAAACCAAATATGCACACAACCTCAAAAACATCCTACGGACTTATTCGTTTACTCAAATCACCAAGATAACATCATAAACAACGAATTTAACCCCAAAATCCATGAAAATTTCCAAAACTTCTAAAACATCAAACTTTGCATTTACGGGTCAGAATCACGTCAAATGACCTCCGTTTCTTACTAAACTTTACAGACATGTCATAAATATTATATCAAACCTGTACCGGGATTCGAAACCATAATACGGGCCCGATACCACAGATTTCACATATAATGAAACTTTCAAAAATCCTTTATATTTTCAGAAAACAAATTTCTTTCAAAAATTCATTTCTCGGGCTTGGGACCTCGGAATTCGATTGCGGGCATACGCCCAAGTCCCATATTTTCCTACGGACCCTCCGGGACCGACAAATCACGGGTCCGGGTCCATTTACCAAAAATATTGACCAAAGTCAACTTTAATGCAAATTTCAATACAAAATTATCATTTTCCTCAGTTTTTCACATAAAGGCTTCCCAGATACACGCTCGGGCTGCGCAAGCAAATCGAGGTGAGATAGAAGTAGGTTTTCAGACATCGAAACACAGAATTAACTAGAAATACACGGGATGATCTTTTGGGTCATCACAATCTCCACCTCTAAAACAAACGTTCGTCCTCGAACGGACATAGAAAGGTACCTGAATCGGGAAAAAGATGGGGATATCGTCTCCGCATATCGGACTCGGACTCCCACGTAGCTGCCTCGACAGACTAACCTCTCCACTGAACACGGACCAAAGGATAACTCTTCGATCTCGACTGACGAACCTGCCGGGCTAATATAGCTACCGACTCCTCCTCATAAGTCAAATCCTTGTCCAACTGGACACTGCTGAAGTCTAGCACATGAGATGGGTCGGCAAGATACTTCTGAAGCATAGATACATGAAACACCGGATGCACGACTGATAAACTCGGTGGAAAACCTTCTCAAGAATCTCAAAGGGACCCATGTACCTAGGGCTCAACTTGCCCTTCTTTTTGAACCTCATCACGCCCTTCATGGGCGACACCCGAAGCAATACTCGGTCTCCTACCATGAATTCCAAATCTCGAACTCTGCGGTCTGCATAACTCTTCTGCCTGGACTGAGCTGTACGAAGTCTATCCTGAATGATCTTCACCTTATCCAAGGAATCCTGTACTAACTCTGAACCCAAAAACCGAGCCTCTCCCGGCTCAAACCACCCAACTGGAGACCGACAACGCCTCATAAGGAGCCATCTGAATGCTCGACTGATAGCTATTGTTGTAGGCAAACTTAGCTAAAGGAGAAAACTAGTCCCATGAACCTCAAAGTCAATGACACATGCTCGCAACATATCCTACAAGATCTGAATAGTACGCTCATACTGTCCGTCCGTCTGAGGATGAAAAGTTGTGCTCAACTCAACCCGTGTGCCCATCTCACGCTAAAATACTCTTTAGAAATGGGAGGTAAACTGAGTACCTCGGTCAGAAATAATGGACACGGGCACACCATGCAGGCGAACAATCTCGCGGATGTAAATCTCTGCCAATCTCCCCGAAGAATATAAAATTGATACAGGGATGAAATGTGCTAACTTGGTCAGCCTATCCATAATGACCCAAATTGCATCAAACTTCCTCTGAGTCTGTGGGAGCCCAACTACGAAATCCATGGTGATACGCTCTCACTTCCACTCGGGGATCTCAATCTGCTGCATCAAACCACGGGGTCTTTGGTGCTCGTACTTAACCTGCTGACAGTTCAAGCACCGTGCCACATATGCCACAATATCTTTCTTCATCCTCCGCCACCAATAATGCAGCCGCAAATCCTGGTACATCTTTGCGGCGCCCGGATGAATGGAATATTGGGAACTATGGGTCTCCTGCAATATCAACTCACGAAGTCCATCAACATCAGGCACACAAATAGAGACCTGCATCCTCAAGACTTCATCCATCATCATCAATCGTAACGTGCTTGGCACCTCTGTTCCGAACCGTATCCCTAAGGACACATAAATGACGATCACTTTCAAAAATTGCCCAAGGTGGAGTGAAGAAGAAGAAGTTGTGAAATTTTGGCTAAATCCCGTAATAAGTTCTGTTTTTGACAAAAAGAATAACTGGGCAAAATTTACTCTTCGCGTTCGCGAGCCCTTGGCCGCGTTCGCGAAGGTTTGACTTACTTGGCCTATGCATTCGCGAGCTTGGGGTCGCGTTCGCACATGGTTAAAGCTACCTAGTTCCCCAGCCCCTCATTTACTCTACGCGTTCGTGATCCTGTGGACGCGTTCACGTAGAGTCCCAGTACTACCCTTCCCCAGGTCCCCTTTTGTGCTACGCGTTCGCGTGAGCCCCGTCGCATTCACGTAGAGCATTTCCCCCAAGTTCCGTGTTCGCGACCCAGGCCCTGCGTTCGCGTAGGTATAATTTGCCTCCAGCCCAGCTTGTACATCGCGTTCGCATGAGTTGCACCACGAACGCGAAGAACAAACCAATGGACACCAGATACAACACTTTGACACCAGATATTTGAATCTAAACACACCCCGACGCCTACCTGAAACTCACTCGAGCCCTCGGGGCTCCAAACCAAATATGCACACAACCTCAAAAACATCCTACAGACTTATTCGTGTACTCAAATCACCAAGATAACTTCATAAACAACGAATTTAACCCCAAAATCCATGAAAATTTCCAAAACTTCTAAAACATCAAACTTTGCATTTACGGGTTCGAATCACGTCAAATGACCTCCGTTTCTTACCAAACTTTACAGACATGTCATAAATATTATATCGAACATGTACCGGACTCCGGAACCATAATACGGGCCCGATACCACAAATTTCACATATAATTAAACTTTCAAAAATCCTTTATATTTTCAGAAAACAAATTTCTTTCAAAAATTCATTTCTGGGGCTTGGAACCTCAGAATTCGATTTCGGGCATACGCCCAAGTCCCGTATTTTCCTACAGACCCTCCGGGATTGTTGATCAGCTCTCACCCACACTACTATTAAAGTGGGAAGATGAGGGTCGGTGTAGCTTTTACCCAAAAGGTCGAGATCGAATCCTCAGAGAGTTATGATTTGGAGTCGAGTTTCTAGGTGATCTAGCAGTGGTTCGTGTTTTTTATTGCACTTTTTATGATTGTTGGTTTTGTACTATAACTATGATTTATACTAATGATAATTGAAATTGAACTACTATTATCCTTTTGGGTTGTTTTCTAATTGGATAAAGGCACTAGGGACATGACTTCTTACCTAGGCGAGTAATTAACGGATTCTAATATCTAAGGCAAAGATGTTATTCGGGGAATTATGATATAGCCAAATGCTCCAAAGTTACCCACTCTATACCTCTCGGTAGTTTGAGTGGCTATGCCTAATTGCCTTTCTCACAGTCAATTGGTGTCAAATTTGCACAAGCAATATGGGCTCAAGTAGGGTTTTACTCTCTTGAGGTTTAACCCGTTAATTGGGACTATCAATTCTCATGATTTCACCCCAATTCCTTGTTGGGTTGATTTTCTAGACTCAAGTCCTCTTTCTCAATAAGGACCAAAGTCAATTGAACACCAATTAGTGTTTGCAACCACTAATCTTAACAAGAAAACCACAAATCAACCCAAATATCCATCACCCATAAACATCTAAGCCCTAATTTAGAGAACCCATTAATCACCCACACTAGGGTTGAGCCACAACCCTAGCTAATGGGTTTAGCTACTCATAATCAATGAATAAATCACAGAAGTAGATGAAGCAAAACCCATATGATTTAATTATAAAATAAAATAGGAAGATTCAATGGTGAAATCTAGCTAAAATTGCTCAAAAAGATGAAAAGAAACTATTCACGAGCTGCCCACAATATATGATACAAAGCTTACCCTAAAGAAAATACAAAAGAAGCTATTTATACTCAGCTGAAAATTTCGGACAAAACTGCCCCTGCGGGGTCACCGCGGACCGCGTAAAATGGATCGCGGTCGCGGTGAGGCTTTTTGGTCTCAAAAATTGATCTCTGAACTCAGCCACCGCGGTCCGCATAAAATGGACCACGGCCACGGTGGCAACATCGCGGACCGCGAAGAAAGGACTACGGTCTGCGAAAGTCTTCAAATCTTTCATTGCTTGGGTCTTTGAACATCATGACCGCGGACCGCGTAAAATGGACCGCGGACCGCGGTGCTCTTGGCCTTTAAACTTGATTCTCTGAATCTTCTCACCCCGGTCCACGTAGAATGGATCGCGGCCACGGTGGACCTTGCCTTGGCAACGAGCCCTCTGAACCTCACCTTATCCAAGGCATCCTGTACTAACTCTGAACCCAACAACCGAGCCTCTCCTGGTTCAAACCACCTAACTGGAGACCGACAACGCCTCATAAGAAGCCATCTGAATGCTCGAATGATAGCTATTGTTGTAGGCAAACTCAGCTAAAGGAGAAAACTAGTCCCATGAACCTCAAAGTCAATGACACATGCTCGCAACATATCCTACAAGATCTGAATAGTACGCTCGGACTGTCCGTCCGTCTAAGGATGAAACGTTGTGCTCAACTCAACCCGTGTGCCCATCTCACGCTAAAATACTCTTTAGAAATGGGAGGTAAACAGAGTACCTCGGTCAGAAATAATGGACACGGGCACACCATGCAGGCGAACAATCTCGCGGATGTAAATCTCTGCCAATCTCCCCGAAGAATATAAAATTGATACAGGGATGAAATGTGCTAACTTGGTCAGCCTATCCATAATGACCCAAATTGCATCAAACTTCCTCTGAGTCTGTGGGAGCCCAACTACGAAATCCATGGTGATACGCTCTCACTTCCACTCGGGGATCTCAATCTGCTGCATCAAACCACGGGGTCTTTGGTGCTCGTACTTAACCTGCTGACAGTTCAAGCACCGTGCCACATATGCCACAATATCTTTCTTCATCCTCCGCCACCAATAATGCAGCCGCAAATCCTGGTACATCTTTGCGGCGCCCGGATGAATGGAATACCGGGAACTATGGGCCTCCTGCAATATCAACTCACGAAGTACATCAACATCAGGCACACAAACACGGACCTGCATCCTCGAGACTCCATAATCATCAATCGTAACCTGCTTGGCACCTCTGTGCCGAATCGTATCCCTAAGGACACATAGATGACGATCATCATACTTCCGGTCCCGAATACGATCAAAAAATGAAGAACGATCCACCGTATAAGCTAAAACACTACCAGTCTCAGAAACATCCAATCTCATGAACCGATTGGCTAAAGCCTGAAGATCTAAGGCAAGCAGTCGCTCCCCGACCGGAATATAAGCAAGACTACCCATGCTGACTGACTTCCGGCTCAAAGCATCTGGCCTTCCCCGGATGATATAAGATGGTAATGTCATAGTCTTTCAACATATCCAACCATCTTCTCTGCCTCATATTTAACTCTTTCTGCTTGAACAGATATTGCAAACTCTTATGATCTGTGAACACCTCATATGACACACTATACAGATAATGCCTCCAAATTTTCAACGCATGGACAATGGCTGCTAACTCTAAATCATGAACTGGATAGTTCTTCTCATGAACCTTCAACTGACGTGAAGCATAAGCTATAACCTTGCCATCCTGCATCAACACTGCACCAAGTCCAACCCGTGAAGCATCACAATACACGGTATATGGTCCTGAACATGTGGGAAAAACCAACACTGGTGCCGTGGTCAAGGCTGTCTTGAGCTTCTAAAAGCTCGCCTCACACTCATCTAACCACCTGAATTGGGGACCCTTCTGAGTCAACCTGGTCATCGGGTCTGCAATAGATGAAAAGCCCTCCACAAACCGACGATAGTAACCTGCTAAGCCCAAGAAACTCCGAATCTCTGTAGCTGATGTGGCTCTAGGCCAATCCTTGACTGCTGAAATCTTCTTGGGATCCATCTGAATACCCTCTGCTGATACAACATGACCCAAGAATGCAACCGAGCTCAACCAGAATTCACACTTGGAAAACATAGCATACAACTGACATAAGCCAAATAGGCCAAGCATCCCTTCTCAACCATACGTCGAGCCTTCATATACGAGATAACAATGCTGAAAGAATGACCAGGAGTCCCCCTCCACTCCAATCGAGGTACTCCCGACAAGGCCAAGGTCACAGTCTTGGCATGACAGTCCAAAATAGCATGTTAGGGAGACAACCAATCCATCCCCAAAATGACATCAAAATCAACCATATCAAGGAGTAGAAGATCTACTCTGGTCTAAAGACCACCAATAACCACTATACATGAACGGTAGACTCGATCTACCACAATAGAATCACCAACGGTGTAGATACATATACAGGAGTACTTAGGGAATTACGAGGCATAATCAGATAAGGAGAAAAATATGAGGACACGTAGGAAAATGTAGACCCAGGATCAAATAAAACCGAAGCGTCCCTGCTGCAAACCGAAACCATACCTGTAATGACTGCATCGGAGGCCTCAGCCTCAGGTCTGGCGGGAATAGCATAGCATCGAGGCTGATCCCCACCAATATGAACATCCCTGGGTCGACCTACTGCGGGTTGACCCCTACCTCTCATATCATGTCCTCCACCTCTAGCTGTCTGGCCTCAACCTCTGGCACCTCGACCTTTACCCCTAGCTGGCTGAGGGGTTGGTGGAGCACCTGCTGCGGGAATCATAGCACGGGAACCCTGGTGCTGAGAACCACTCGAAGCTCGGGGGCAAAACCTTGCAATGTGCCATGGACCACCACAAGAGTAACAAGACCTCTGCTGCTGAGACTGTTGGCCCTGAAACTGTCCCTGTCGACAAGAATAATCACTCTGAAAGCTCTGAAGTGGCGGTGCACTAATAGGAGCTGGTGGAGCACTGCGGGACACCTGAAGTGCTGACTAGAATGGTCTAGGAGGATGACTTCTGCCAAAAGAATCCCTGCCTCCAGATGAGGCACCACTGAATCGACAAAAATGACGAGGCCTCTTGTCAGACCCCTGACCACCACCCTGTAATAAGACCATCTCAATCCGCCTGGCCACATTGGCCGCCTCCTAAATGAAATATCAGTACCTGTCTCTCTGGCCATCTATAGTCTAATCGGCTGAGCAAGCCCCTCAATAAACCTCCTCACCCTCTCTCGGTCTGTGGGGAGTATCATGATAGCATGTTGGGCCAAAGTGATGAACCGGGTCTCATACTGGGTAACTGTCATAGAGCCCTGCTGGAGACGCTCAAACTGCCTCCAAAGATCCTCCATCTAGGTGACTGGAAGAAACTTCTCCAAGAACAAGTCGGAGAACTGAGCCCAAGACAAAGGCGAAGATCCAGCTGGCATGGTCAAGCAATAATCCCTCCACCAAGTCTTGGCAGAACCAGAAAGACGGAAAGTAGCAAAATCGACCCTATTGGTCTCCACGATCCCCATGTTCCGAAGAACCTCATAGCAACTGTCTAAGAAATCCTGGGGATCCTCTAATGGTGCACCACTAAAAGTAGTAGGAAACAACTTGGTGAATCGGTCCAGTCTCCATAAAGCATCAACAAACATAGTTGCTCCCTCAATGGCATGTGCAACAATACCCGGCTGAGCTACTCTAGCTGTCTGAAGTGCTGGAGTCTGGAAATGAGAAGCTAACTTCTCTGGTGTGCGGGTAGCAGGAGTCTGGGCCCCTCCCCCAGCCTGAGATACGGCTGGTGCCGTAGGAAGTAGACCTGCCTGAGCCACGCTCTCCATAAGCCCTACTAAGCGGACCAGAGCGTCCTGAAGTACCGGGGTGGCAATGAACCCCTCTGGGACCTAAGCTGGTCCAACTGGAACTGTCTGAGCAGGACCCTCATCGGCAAACTCTACCTGAGGATCCTCCACTGGGGATGCTGCTCTGGGCTGAGCCCTACCCCTGCCTCGGCCTCTAGTACGGTCTCTCAAGGGAGCTACAACTGGAGGATCGGGTTGCTGATCGGTAGATGAGGAAGCACGTGTTCTCGCCATCTGCGAGGGAATAGAATAGAAACTCAGTTAGCATTTATAATTCAAATTGCACGACAAAGAAGAATAGATGTAAAGTTATTCCTAACTTTGCAGCTTCTGGAGGATAAGTACAGACGTCTCCGTACCGATCCCTCAGACTCTACCAAGCTTGTCTGTGAATTGTGAGACCTAGGCAACCTAATGCTCTGATACCAACTTGTCACGACCCGAAATTCCCATCGTCGGGACCGTGATGGCGTCTGACGTTGAACCCGCTAGACAAGCCAATGTGATTATTCAGTTTACGTTATTCCTTAACTATTAATCATGAACATATAAGTTACCAGATTAACAAGAGTTAAATTTAAAAGACAAGGCATGATATAATGTATTTCATCACAATCCCTTACGAAATTTCACCAAATCTAACCAAAACCCAAAAATAGTGGAGTCACAGTTCACGGACTATCTAAGAGTGGTACACATAACTGGCTGAAAAAAGTAAAATACATATGTTTCTGAAATACTAAAAATAGAAATAAAGGAAGTGGAAGGGGACGCCAAGTCCTGCGGACGCCTGCAGGACTACCTCGGTGTCTCCGGGTGGACTGAAGGAAGCCTCCTAGCTCAATATCCACAAGGTTCTGTACCGGGATCTACACAACAAAAAGTGTGCAGGTGTAGTATCAGTACAACCGACCCCATGTACTGAGTAAGTGCCGAGCCTAACCTCGGCGAAGTAGTGACGAGGCTAGGACACGACAAATAATACAACCTGTGCAATTTAATAACATATGAAAAAAATAACAACAACAGGAATAAACAGTTAAGTACAAGAAAAAGGGGAACATGCTGGGGTAAAGAGATAACAATTAACCGAAATAACGGAACAAGACAACAGTTTAAATATCAAGATAACAACAGGAAATAACAACACAGAGCAACCAAGTGCACGACATCACCCTTCGTGCTTTTACTCTCATCTTCACCATAACAAGTGCACGGCATCACCCTTCGTGCTTTTACTCTCATCCTCACCAAAACAAGTGCATGGCATCACCCTTCGTGCTTTTACTCTCATCCTCACAATAAATAAAGGGAAACGTCACGGCATCACCCTTCGTGCTTTTAATATCATAACATGGCACGGCATTATCCTTCGTGCTTTTAATAGCATAACATGGCACGGTATCACCCTTCGTGCTTTTACACTCTCATCCTCACAATGAATAATACACGGCATTACCCTTCGTGCTTTACACTCTTCCTCACCCAAACAATATCAAGAACAACAGTTTGGCAAGGAAGAAATCAACAACATGAACCATAACAATAAATCACAACATCCCGGTAAGGGAACAACAAAAGAAATATCATTGTCCCGGCAAGGGACACAGCTATAACCAATCTCACTCAAGTACATAACTTAAAAAAATATTCCTCAACCGAAACAAATACTCAACAGCATTCACAACCAAGAACTTCCACCAATTGAACAACCATCAAAGTGAAACTCAAGCTATGACACAGTAAATATCAATGAAAATCACGTAATTCATAATATCCGATTCACGGGCATGCTTTACACAACATGTAGGTACTCGTCACCTCACCTATACGTTGAACATGGTATAAGCACATAGTAAATAAGACTCGACACCTATTCCCTCAAGCTAAGGTTAGGCCAAACACTTACCTCGACTTCCACAACCAAAATCACGCCTCAATCACCGCTTTTCCTTTTGAACTCGGTTCCAAATCAATTGTATCTAGACATAATTGGATCGATAACATCAATAAACACCAAATAAGTCGATTACAGTGCTTAATTATAGACTTTCTAACATTCTTCCCAAAAATCCAAAAATCGACCTCGGGCCCGCTTGGTCAAAACAAGGTTCGAACCAAACCCCGATCATCCATTCACCCACGAGCCCAAATATGTAATTAGTTTCGAAATCCGACCCCAAAATGAGGTCTAATTTCCAATTAATCAAAAAGCCCTAACTCTACCCAAATCCCTAATTTTCTACCCTTAAAATCATAATTTTTGGCCTAGAAATCTAATTGGTGTTGATAAAAATTGAAGGAAATGAGTCTAAGGTTACATACCTATGAAGTTGTGGTGAAGTTTTCTTTCAAAAATTGCCCAAGGTGGAGTGAAGAAGAAGAAGTTATGAAATTTGGGCTAAATCCAGTAATAGGTTCTGTTTTTGACAAAAAAGAATAACTGGGAAAAATTTACTCTTCGCGTTCGCGAGCCCTTGGCCGCATTCGCGAAGGTTTGACTTACTTGACCTATGCGTTCGCGAGCTTGGGGTCGCGTTCGCACAGGGTTAAAGCTACCCAGTTCCCCTTCCCCGTATTTACTCTACACGTTCGCGATCCTGTGGACGCGTTCGCGTAGAGTCCCAGTACTACCCTTCCCCAGGTCCCTTTTGTGATACGCGTTCGCGAGAGGCCCGTCGCGTTCGCTTAGAGCATTTCCCCCAAGCTGCGCGTTCGCGACCCAAGCCCTGCGTTCGCGTAGGTATAATTTGCCCCCAACCAAGCTTGTACATCGCGTTCGCGTGAGTTGCACCGCGAACGCGAAGAACAAACCACTCGACACCACATACAGCACTTTGACACCAGATTTTTGAGTCTAAACACACCCCGACCCCTACCCGAAACTCACCCGAGCCCTCGAGGCTCCAAATCAAATATGCACACAACCTCAAAAATATCCTACGGACTTATTCGTGTACCCAAATCACCAAGATAACATCATAAACAACGAATTTAACCCCAAAATCCATGAAAATTTCCAAAACTTCTAAAACATCAAACTTTGCATTTACTGGTCCGAATCACGTCAAATGACCTCCGTTTCTTACCAAACTTTACAGGCATGTCATAAATATTATATTGAACTTGTACCGGACTCCGGAACCATAATACGGGCCCGATACCAAAGATTTCACATATAATTAAACTTTCAAAAATCCTTTATATTTCAGAAAATAAATTTCTTTCAAAAATTTATTTCTCAGGCTTGGGACCTCGGAATTCGATTCCGGGCATACGCCCAAGTCCCATATTTTCCTACGGACCCTCCGGGACCGTCAAATCACGGGTCCGGGTTCGTTTGCCAAAAATGTTGACCAAAGTCAACTTAAATGCAAGTTTCAAAACAAAATTATCATTTACCTCAGTTTTTCACATAAAGGCTTCCCGGATACACGCCCGGGCTGCGCACGCAAATCGAGATGAGATAGAAGGAGGTTTTCATGACCTCGAAACACAGAATTAACTAGAAATACACTGGATGACCTTTTGGGTCATCACACCCTGCCACCCTTCAATTTCCCCATCTAATAGTTTTAAATAAAAATTAAGTTATATGCACAAACGAGCGAAGAATTTTTACATTGTCATTGTAATTTGGGATACAGCCATTCGGATTCATTGTTTCTTTTTCTAGTTGGTACTCACAAATTTTATAATAATTATATATAGTTATATACATATTACACATTTTTTGGTAACTAAAAATTTTATTAATCACCAATAGAGCATTTACAGTTCCATAGTCTGCTTATAACTCAGCAGTTATATCTTACAAAAAATCCAAACCTACATAACTGTTTCTAAGAAAATATAAAATGATGCACTAAACTACTAACCCCAGTGGTGGATCTCACATTACATATGTAGGCTACATCTCGTGCAATACTATCAACCCCTCTGCTTCTCTTTTCAAATATATTCATGTTCCTTTCGATCCACATGACATGAGTTATCTCAGCATACACTATCCTATACAGTTGAGCTTCATGATTCCTACCTTTAACACATTGTATCACCCAATGATCATGTTGATCCCAATTGTCTCTAACTACATCTTGTCTTTGCATGCAATGAAGAACTTTCTGCTATACTGCCTTTGCAAATTGACATTCCACAAACAAATGTTCCCTAGTTTCATCATGGTTTTGACATAAAGAGCATCTTGAGTCCACAGTTATACCCAATTGTATCAATCTATCAGCTATTAATAATCTTCCATACAATTGCAACCACATTGTAAATATAGCCTTTGGTCTAGCCTTGTTTTGGAACATCAAACATTTCCAAGCAACTCTTGGTCTATTTCCTAGTAGCTGGAGGTAAAACTGACTGATCATACTCTTTTTGATATGCTGCTTATGTTGCACTTGCTGCAGTGTTGTTCTGGCACTTAAAATCTGCCTAACCATCCAGCTTGCTTATTGAGGGATTGACATCTCTTCTAACTGCTTATCTTTTATAAAAAGCATGAATCCATCTGATCCATAATCGATCTTGTTTATGTGCTACATCCCGGCAAATTTTTGCTAGTGCCGCCTTGTTCCACGATTGCAAATTAATCAAGCTTAGTCCCCCACTTGATTTAGGTGTACACATTCTGTTCCATGCTACTAAAGTCTTTTTTGTGATGATATTTACCCCAGACCAGATATAGCTTATGCAGTAAGCCTTAATCATTTTCAAGACTTTTGTAGATAAATTGAACAACTGTGACCAGTAAGACTGAATGCCAAACAAGACAGTTTGAACCAATTGAACTCTTCCATCATATGTCAGTTTCTTTGCGGTCCATGAAAATATCTTTGCGACTATCTTCTCTGCCAGAGGATACCATTTTATCAAAGAGAGCTTCTTGGTAGCAAAAGGAATACCAATTTACTTAAAGGTAGTTCTCCAATGTGAATCCCAACTTCTGTATAATCTCCATTCAGAGTCTTAGGCGCAGCTCTTCTAGTCAGAGAAGAGCCCAGTTGCGAACCTGTGCACTTCTATCCTATCACGATAGGGAATCGTGTGATTCTTTCTATCCTCGTACACTCTGATGAACTCCCCCAAAGTACATTGAACTATTACACATTAACATTGCATATATTTTGTATCCGCCGGTTGTTGTTTTGAGCTCCTATTAACACCAAATTAAAATTTGGACATTAATCAGATTGAGAAATGGGCTTACTTAGAATTTACTTGGGGGAAGTTACATGATATACCATTTGTAAAACTCACTTTCATGATATACCTTATTTTTAAATTATGTAAAAATCCCAAAAATATTACATGCTATACCTCCATATATTTTAAAATATATCATAATATTCTACTTTGGAATACAATCCAAACCTACCTTACCACTATATTCTAATTTGGCATACAATATTCTAGATAAACCGATCATAGTATTTTAATTTTGCAATACAATATTCAAAATAAACATACCGCAATATTCTAATATGAAAAATACAAACCAAGCTTACCGCAATATTCTAATATGAAAAATACAAACCAAGCTTACCGCAATATTCTAATGAAGAGTAAAATATCCAAATTAAACATACCATAATATTCTAATTTAAAATATAATATTCAAATTAAATATACCACAATATTCTAATTTAAAAAATCACCTAGCTTACCATATTTAATATTCTAATAAAGAGTACAATACCTAAACCAAACATGCCACATTATTCCGATGAAGAACACAATATTTAAATAAAATATACTTTAATATTCTAATTTGGAATGCATTATTCAAACTAAACATCTACAATATTTTCATTCGGAATACAATATCCAAACATTATTATAATATTCTAATTTGAAATACGGTATTCGAGCCAAACACATCACAATATTATAATTTGGAATACAATATTCTAACAAAACACACTGTAGTATTATAAGTTGGAATATAATATTCAAACCAAATATACTATAATATTCTAATTTGGAATACAGTATCCAAACCAATCATATGATAATTTTTTAATTTGGAATGCATTATTCAAACTAAACATGCTACAATATTCTAATTTGGAATACAATATCTAAACCAAATATATCACAATATTCTAATTTGGAATACACAGTATTATATTTTAGAATATAGTAGGTATACATGGTAAAATAAATTTATAAAGCAGGTATACAGAGTAAAAAAATATTTTAATTGTATATGTCGTAAACGGGGAATTTGCACCTATACCCGCTTTTTGGGTCACGTTTTAACTTATACCCACTTTGCAAAAAACATTACAAGCGTACCCATTTTTTGCATAAACTTCAGGCATACGGGCCTGAAGTTGTTTGTAATTGATGAACTTAAGCATTCTACTAGCTAAAGTTTTATTCTCTATTTGTTGTACTTAAGCATGTTTTAGCTGAAGTTTTGTCCTGGATTCAATAGTTTTGTCGTAAAGCTTTTTCAAAAACTTCAGCAGAAGATACTGAAGTTATTTAGTTCATTTGTAAAAACTTCAGCACTAAATAAGCTGAAGTTTTGCCTTGGATTCATTAGTTTTGTCACAAAGCTTTTCAAAAACTTTAGCAGAAGTTGTTGAAGTTATTTACTCCCTCCGTTCCAGTTTATGTGAAACTATTTCCTTTTTGGTCCGTTCCAAAAAGAATGACCCTTTTCTAAATTTGGAAACAATTTTGGTTAAACTTACAATGCTACCCTTAATGAGAAGCTTTTATAACCAAACAAATACTTTGGGCCCCTTTTTGAATTGTTTAGGACCACAAATTCCAAAAGTCTTCTTTTTTTCTTAAACTTTGTGCCCAGTCAAACAGGTTCACATAAATTGGAACGGATGGAGTAGTTCATTTGTAAAAATTTCAGCACTAAATAAGCTGAAGTTTTGTCCTGAATTCATTAGTTTTGTTATAAAGCTTTTTCAAAAAGTTCAGCAGAAGATGCTGAAGTTATTTAATTCTTTTGTAAAAACTTCAGCACTAAATAAGCTGAAGTTTAGTTTTGTCATAAGACTTTTTCAAAAACTTCAGCAGAAGATGCTGAAATTATTTAGTTCATTTGTAAAAACTTCAGCACTAAATAAGCTGAAGTTTTGCACAAGTAGCTGGAAGAAGGAGCGCCTAAAGTTGTAATACTTAGGGTATAAGTTAAATAATTTTAAAAATATGGGTACAGGTTAAATCAGGGCGACCAAATAGGGCGCCCCGTGCAATTTTTACGTCGTAAACTGATGTTTTCAATATGCATACCTCGTAGATTATCCAATTTACTTCAACTGATTATGGGCTTAATGAACTGGGCTACCATTGGTTTGAGCAAAACTTCCCTTGTTACAAAAATCGCCAGATTCTGGCCAAATCCTAACAATGCAATTTTGCCACGGATTTCAAATTGATTGACAAAACTTGCCTTGTAACAAATCATCATAAAGTTTCCCCTTTTCTCCTAAAGATTTATCTTTCCAAATTGTTAATAGAGAATGGGACAGCCCTCGACAAAAAGGGGTCCAACTGCATATTCGATTGTACTCACTAATGAACCGGTTGAATGAGCATTTTTTCTTACGCATGCCCATCAACTTCAGGAAGCACGAGTTATATTTTGAAATTGTAAAGTTCGGGTTTCCTCGTTATTCATTTCTTATAATTTCCAAATCTACCCTTATTGTTCTAACTAGTGGAGTCTTAATTAAATGAAACGTTAGAGATAAATGACAAATGAAACGTTTATGATTAAAACTATTAAATGTCCTTGCGAGCTCATAAAGCTACATATATGTGTGAATATAAAGCTTAGATCTATCTTCCTCACCACTTTCCTGACACTTGATGTATATTGAATAAATTTACATGATTTATGCAAAGATAAAAAACCGGTACAACTTTGTGATAACAGTGAAATAATTTAAACAGCAGCCAGCATGCTGCATCTTATAGTACAGCTAGAAATTAGCTATGTTTAAGAAGAAATTTCCACTCACCTTGGGCCTGATAGGATTGAGGGAAATAATGGAGCAGAATCTACTATATTGATATCTGATACGTTTTGTGGCACAAGAAAGTTATAGTCCAGACTCTTTTCAACACAAATCGCGCCCTCGATGACCATGACAACTGTTGACATTGATGGTCTCTTGGCGTAATCGCGTTGTAGACACCACGCAGCAACTTGCATTGTATCTACTACCTCTTCCTTATAAAGCTGCATATCTTCACTGCGCTTATCAATCAGATCCACTAGTCGCCCTTCCTCTGCCTTTCTTGTAAGAAGACTGAACAATAGCCTTTGCCCCTCGGGCTCAGATGGCTCGAAATTTTTCCTTCCACGCAAGATCTCCAAGACTACGACGCCAAAGCTATAGACATCTACTTTTTCTGTTATAACTGCACTAAGCCATTCAGGAGCTAGATAGCCAGGAGTACCTCTCATGGTAGTCACAACTTTGCTCTGAGTCCGATCAATTAGCTTGGAAAGTCCGAAGTCAGAGAGCTTAGGGTCATACTTCTCATCTAGGAGAATGTTTTGAGGCTTAATACTCAAATGTAGAATATTTTGCCTGCATTCGTCGTGGAGGTAGGATAATCCTTTGGCTATGTCATGAATAATCTTCTTCCTGCATTTCCAATCTAGAACAATTTCTTGATTTCCAGAGTAGATCCATTTGTCTAGTGACCCATTGCTCATAAACTCATATACTAGAAGTCTGAGATTTCTCAGCACAGAAGCCAATTAATTGGACCAAGCTGAGATGATGTATGCTGCCAATGGTTTCAACCTCAGCTAGGAATGATTTCTTGACTTTGCCTAATATTCCATCAAGGCATTTCACTGCTATTTTTGTGTCATCTTTTAAGGTCCCTCCGAACACTGATCCAAATCCTCCTTCACCAAGCTTTTTGCTAAAGTTCTCAGTTGCAGACTTTAGATCGTCGTAAGAAAATCTAACGGGCATTCCTGGCATGTTATCCAGATAATGCTCTTCCACTTCATCTTCCTTTCTCTTCTTCCAGAATATGAAAATTATGCATCCGATTACGATACCAAGAATGGAAATTCCTGTAACAGATCCCACTATAGCACCATTCAAATGCCTTTTCCCTCTTGCAACAGCTGGTTGAGTTTCATTCTGTAATTTCACATTCTGTACTTTCACGAATGCAGAGGAATTATACCTTGTCTTGTCCTTCTCATTATTCATCAATGAAAAGATCTCGGATGGAAGGTAGCACTCCCCAGTAGAAGAATTTGAACCATAACGAAAAATAGCAGCTTTACAAGAACAATTCTTCAAACATGCATTTTTACAGGTAGTCATGTCTATATCAATAATATCTGCACCAAACGTGAAATAATTCACATCATTGAGCTCCAAATATCTGTGGTTTTTTGAGTCATTACAAGTCATTTTTGTGATCTCAGAACAACCAAGATTAGGCTGCCTATCATTTATCTGTCTAAAATAGTTTGTTGAATCAGAACTTGATTTGGGGCAACTACACTGCCCATTTGAGCAAATGCCAGATCTTCCACATACCATAGGATAAGCACACTCACCGTAAAATCCTGTAAAAAGTTCATTGACCTCTTTCCACTGGTCTTTCCACTCATACACTTTTAAGTGCCCATCAAATTCCAGTTTCAAAAATTGAGCTGGAGATAGAGGAGCAACAGAAACCAGTATCCGCGGATTCTTGGAGTCACTGGAATTGGTGAATAAAGCTAAGCTTCCATTCAAATACATGACATAGTTGGATGCTTTACTAGCAGTTAGTCCATCTATGGAACTCTCAAAATATGTTTGTGGTGGACTCGATTCAACGAAAGCAATCAAACCATTATTTGTGGCAGAGAAAGAAAACAAACCTCCCTCAGTCCAGTTTGTTGCTGAGACACTTGCTGTTAGCTTCATTCCTGATACTAACTTCTGTCCTGGTACCAAAGAATCAGTTGGATGATCAAAAGATTGCCAAACATAACATTGTTGACATCAAAGAGAACAAGATTTCCCAAATGAGTCAACTTTAAACCAGCAACAGATTTCTCAGTAGTATTTGTTGACCAAACCAAAGTACCATCAGCATCTCAAAGTACCAAGTTTCCTCCTAATGTGAGCTGCAAAGTTGCATTTATCCTAACTGGATTATTCCTATTAGCAGACCAAACAACTTGTGGGAATCCTACATTAACAGCTGTAATAGACGAAATACTATTTGTGTACACAATGAAAATGGAAAAGATGTAAGTTTCACAATTGCCGTTACAGTAGAATCCACAAGCATATCTTGGACCAAAGCTTCCTTTAACAAGTATAGCCCTTACTATAGAGCAATCAGTGAAGTTCACTGAATGTGGTGCTGAATAACTGTTGATCCAAGTAGTTGAAAGATTTGCAGTTGGATAATCAAAAGGTTGGCTGGTTAATGAATGAAAATAACAAAAAAGAGTGAACGAGAAAGGGAAAATCCAGTTTACAGCCATAAAGAAGAAATTTGTATGATATTTGTAAGATGGTGAAGTGGCCTAAGTAAACCTCATTTTAATTTAAGATAGATGCATGAACTTGGAAAACTAGAAAGAATCAACCCCAGAGCATTGACCTATTATTTACTTCTTGACTTACTTTGTTGGTCAACCACTACTATTTTATTTTCAACTTACATTATGGTTTGGAAGGAAAAAAGGGACCTGCTTAAATTAGTGGAAACTTGGAAAGACTAATTAAGTGGAATGCAAAAGGAGTCGAATAGAAAACATTGACCTTCCCATTTCATCCAACTTCCCTGCTTTTTCCTAAAAGGGCAGCCCAGTGCAATAAGTTTTCGCTGTTCCCTGGATGCGGAGAAGGGTTGGATCACATTAGTTTTATGCATGCAGCCTTACTTTGCATTTTTCCAAGAGGTTATATCAGCAAGTTCAACCTGTAACCCCTTGATTACAGGATGGTAACTTTTACCTTTGTGCCAAGACTTTCCTTCAGTCTTCCTCAAATTCTTTTTTATTTATTTTTTGTTTGGATGCACTGAAATTGAATGACTACTTCTTTAAACTTTTAGAGAGATGCAACTTTTTATTTTTTATTTATTTATCTTGCGTTTTCACACATCTTCATATAGAGAGTTGATTCTTTCTCTTGGGTCATACGCATAAATATTTACTTACTTCCCCTTTAATTTGCAGATTTTTCCCAGTAAAATGAACATAAGAATGAAAGAATGTGAAAAGGAAGTGTGAGAAAAAATTACGTGTCTAATTAACAACAGATTAAAGGCAAAAGAAGAAGGAAATGGCAAGGCCCTCAATAATGACCTATTGGGTATATTATTAGAGTCAAATTCTAGAGAAGTTGAAGAGCATGCTTTGTCCATCTCAATCATGCCAATGCCACATAAGCTCGGTCAATAGCCAAAGGCATTTAAACTTGTATTAATCAAGTTGAGGTATATGTATGAAACCCCGTGAAGTTAGGGGGTCGGGAACACAATCCTAGTGTGCATTTGGCTATTCGGCCTAGAAAATATAGGTAACTACTAACTTCTAGCACTTTTTATTTTATTTTGTATAATGTTGGCCTGAGACAAAGTTAAATGGAGAAATATGGTCGGTGAGGGTCAATAGGGATTCATATAGCCGTTGTTTGAGATTGAGGGTATTTGTTGCAAGTATATAATTCTATCATTCACTGAGCAAGGTCCAAAAACAGTTTACTAACAGAAGAAACGTCTCTTTGGTTTTAACTTTTCTTTATTTCTTTTTTTTTTTTGGTGGGTGGGTGTGGAGGGGGGGTGGGGGGGGGTTCTAAGTTACAATGAAATAAATGTNCAAAGTTAAATGGAGAAATATGGTCGGTGAGGGTCAATAGGGATTCATATAGCCGTTGTTTGAGATTGAGGGTATTTGTTGCAAGTATATAATTCTATCATTCACTGAGCAAGGTCCAAAAACAGTTTACTAACAGAAGAAACGTCTCTTTGGTTTTAACTTTTCTTTATTTCTTTTTTTTTTTTGGTGGGTGGGTGTGGAGGGGGGGTGGGGGGGTGTTCTAAGTTACAATGACATAAATGTATTCCTTAACTACAAGGTAAGCAAGAAAAACATTTTTCCCAAATTAAAAATGAAAACAGTTCAAATTCACTTACCTTCTATTTTGTGAAATCACATGATCCTACTATCAAGAGCTAAATAAAATTATATGTATTTCATCCCTAAAGGTCCAAATTAGCTATGTAATATCTTATGACGCAAGCACGCATCACTTTATCAGCCTACTTAGTACTTACCAACTTATAACAAACCTACTTACCATAACTGAGTCAAGTAACAGAAAAATGATAATCGGCAGGTAATTAATTGGATTCTTTCTTTTTTCTTTTAAGAAACTCAATAAAAGTGTGAAACATCAATTATTTCCCTACTTCAATTCACAAAAACCAAGCTCAAACTAATGATCCCCTTTCGTAGTTTCCTACCTTCCAAATGTGAGAGGAGATCTTAAGCAAGCAATTAAACAATCTATCTTTCTGGATTAGCATGCATTAATTGTTTGTGGTACAAACTCTTGTCTTTGCTTTATTTACCCTGTATAAAATAGTGCTTTCTCTTGCCATCTTGCCATCAACTTGCTTTTGGAGCTCTCTTCACTATCAAACAATTTCAGAAAGCGAGCATTCTCCCTTTCAATAACTCCCCTCCCCCACCAACATTTCTTCTTAAACAATAGAAAAGAGTAAGAAAGCAGAATCTTCAATTTCATATCCCAAGAAAAATGTCAGACTATTACCCTGAAGAACTGATGGTTCAAATCTTCTCAAGGCTTCCTCCCAAATCTCTCATCCGATTTAGGTGCATATCAAAATCATGGAACTCACAAATTTCAAGCCCTGAGTTCATATGGCTGCACACCCTGCAAATTCTCCTAAAACCCTCTACAGGTACAATCATGAGGTATTTCTCAACAATTGAAAGGAAGGAAAAATATTTAATTGTACGTAGGGATGCATCAGCAGATGTTGACCCTGTAATAACATTTGGATCCCCTTTTAGTGGCAGAGTACGATATTACTGTAGGATCGTGGGTGTATGCAATGGTGTGGTCTGTTTGTCAAATGATTTATTTGGATATGATAATCTTTTGGTACTTTGGAACCCTAGAATAAGCAGATGTCTCACCCTCTCTACGCCTGCTCGTTGTTGTGACAATGTGTGGACTTATAAGTTTGTCTTTGGGTTTGGCTTTGCAATTAAAACGAGAGATTACAAGGTTGTGAAGATGGCCTATACTCATGGGGATTATCAGGATTTGGCGCCACCTAAGGTTGAGGTATATGCACTTAGTTCGGGAATTTGGAAGGAATTTGATGGTTTTATTCCAGACACTGGTGTTATAGAGTACTTTTGGACACAAGCTGTTGTTTGTGGGAAAATCCACTGGACTGCATACAAGAGAACTGGGGAGGGAAGAAGGGTGGAGAACTTGATAATGATGTTTGATCTGAATGATGAGATTTTTCAGGAATTATCATTACCAGAAGTTTTGGTTAACGAAATACCTACGAATCTGAATGCTGCAGAGTGTAGGGAATCACTTGCTGTGTATCAGTATGATACACGTATTTGGAGCAGCAGTTGTTCCATTTGGGTAATGAAACAATATGGAGACACTGAGTCATGGAGCAAGGAATATAACGTTGCACTTGGCCACGAGCATTTACTGGTACTCGGCATTAGTAATAAAAGTGAAATATTGTTGACTGAATCAATAGGGATGCTAGCTTTATATAATCCTGAGACGCAAAAAAAGGAGAGCCTTGGTATTCCTGGCACTGAGTACTCTTTTTATTTTGATACTTACGAGGAAAGCCTTGTTTTGCTAGATAAAGGGGTTGTACTGCCTCCACTTGATTTATCACCGGAGGAGACGACGGATGATGATGAAGATGAAGAAAATGATGCTGAGAATGCTCCTCAAAGCTGGATGCATTATCTTATGCATCAGTATCTCACAGCTTTTCTTGGAGCCGGAAATATCTAAGAGCTCGCCTGTATCTTAAATAATGAACAAATGTTATAGAGTTCAGGCCAACCTTCTGCGGCAGATTATATATCTGCTTTTTGTCAGGCATCCCAATTTCATTTATCACAGCTATGTAACATGTGCTCGGTGTTATGCTTGTTCTTACAACTTTAATCAATTTTGACTGCTACACCATTTGTGGTTTTATATTTGGCTACATTGACCAAATCAAGATGAATATTCGAATCAAATGTGTCAGCCAATGCATTTTATTTTTAGGTGGGGAAAGCCGTAAACTTGAACCTTTTAGCTTTGAGATATTTCGGTAACACATAACTATTTTGAAATTGTCAGCTGACAAATGAATAAGAATACATAAATCACACCACTAACAAATGGCACAGTTCAGTAATCAAAATTCTCTGGTAAACATTACTGGGATATCTATTTGTTGATTGGTAATAAACTTCTCAATCAAAGATGAGATAGACCCACTACCAAATTCATGTGCTTTCAACTTTAATCTTCTTAAACTTCATTTTAGTTACAAATATCTGCAGCAACAGAACAAGGCAGCAGATTATTAGCTTCATTCGTGTATCTCTTTGATACTGAAGTACACCAAGTGTTATAGGTGTCACCATAAACCAACAGAAAAAATTAAAGCAATTTCCATAAACCAAAACCAAAAATATAAATTTTATGCTATGACCAAATGATAAAACCAACAACAAAAATATTCATGCAAGTCCATTGGCTACCAACTTGTTTAGCTGTGGGCATATAGATAATCAAAGTAATTCAAGATCACAGTAGCTCAGAGTAGCTCAGATAAGCAGACTCAAGACTAGGGGTGTCAAATGGGAGGGTTGGGCCGATTTTGGGTGGGACAAAATGGGGTAAGTCAATAAATGGACTGGTCATTGACCCACCCAAAGATTACTTTGGCTGAGATGAGTTGGGTGAAGATGGGATAAAATTTGGGTCATAGCCCAACCCGTCCAACTCTTACTAAGCTTTAATTAATATGTGTTGTTTTCATATGAATTGTATAATTACAAAATAAAATCTTTTTTTCTTTTGTTATGGTCATATATAACATATCAAACAAAAAATAATTTATTTCTAAGATATTTTGGCAAGGTTACTCATGGATCAATTGAGCTAGAAATCAGCCCAACTTTAGATGAGTTGGGTCAAGAAGGATTGAGTTCAATAAATTGGCGGGTCAATAACCAGCCCAACCATGGGCGGATTGGGCGGGTCATTGGGCTTGGGCCAAATTTGACGGCCCTACTCAAGACTTACCTATAGATGTTTGCGGACAGTTTTCTCCAGCCAATCATCTGGTTCTTCTGTGACACGCAAAAGAAACATGTGCCCTTATGAAATGTGTCTTGGCTTTTGCTCTTGAAACTGCAAGTACCCAAGAATTCCTGAACCTCAACCGCACACATTACCCCAGATTCCCAAAAGGTATCAGTTAAAGCTGCATCTTCTATGCCTCATCAGTTTCCTAACCATCCTGTAATTTCGTTGCAAAACAAAAAGAATGTCAATCAAAGGGTTATTAACAATATTATCCATACTCCAGATAGGGAACCAAAAAGAACAGACAATTGGATGGAGCTGTACCTTAGGGAAAATCCATCTTGGACTCTTCTGTGAGCTGATCATTAAAAATTCAACATCATCAATTTGGGTCCCTGGACTGTAGATGATTGGTTGAGTTTTCTGTATCTTTATTGAATGCATCTACACCATCGGTAAAATTGACAGAAAAGTCAGATCAACCTCTTAATGAATAACAAGTTGATCAAAGAATATCAACACAACGAATTATGAAGAAAAAAGACTTTACAATCTCCTTTTGAATCAAATTAAGAATTCAACGCAACCCCGCAATTTTGTTTCCAATTTTCTTGAAATTCAGTCAAGTAAAAGGGTCGGAGACTCCAATTTTTCACAACAGTAATCACGGAAACAGTAGAACGCTGAGATTCCACAATCATGACCCCTGTACCAAAATACAGCAAACCCAATCCTCACATAAACTAACAGACAAGTCCAAAGCATAATTCTTGCATATAGAAAACATCAATTCACTAGAAGTCTCTGAAATTATGAACTAATAACTTATTTGGAAACCCCAGTCTCTATTACTGTTGCACGCAATCCAATAAATAGCCTCATCTAACTAAACACCACTCCCGCTGTACCATTTATTTTTAAGAAAGGTAATAGTGATATCATAAATTGCCAGCACAAAGACTGTTTTAGGAACCATATTTACAGTTCAAAAAAGCAAAACCAAAAGTGGTCCTTGATCTTCCACTTCTGTTCCATTTTATGTGGCACTATTAGCATTTTAGGAGTCACAGATGCTCTTCTTTGACCAGAACTTTTTTAAGTATTTTAAATTATTAACTATTGTGACTTGTAGCATTTTGATGAAATTATCAAATATGAAAATTATATTTCAAAAAACTTGAAGAACTTATGTGTGAATTAGGTCGAATATTATGCAATTTGACCCTCGTACTTCTAACCACGCCACATCAGATGCAACGGAGGGAGTGGCTATACTAAGCTCACTATTTCTACAAACTGGTACTCAAACTATAGAACTCAACTTCATAAGGCATTACATACGTCCAGTATTACCACAAGCAAATATCCTAGAAAAGGGTTAGGTGCTTACTAGAGCTTTAAGCACAAAGCACAATTACGCACAGCTTAATGAAGAAAGACATACCAAGAAAAAAATAAAAAATATAAATTTTATAAAAAATGCTATAAATGAAACAATAATTATTTGGACCAAAGAATTCCAGAAACTACAATTGATTAGGATTTATGAAGTAAAAATCATGTCAGTCAAGTTCAAAAATCATTTTAATCATTTTTTTAAGAATAGAGTAGTGACTAATTTCTTTCACTAAATTTCTAATTCCTACTCTTGATCAATAGTATACTTATCCATAAAGTTCATTTAACTTAGGATATCTCTTTTGTCATCTGTTTTTGTTAGCGTTGTCCTTTAAAAATAGAACTTGTTCACAGTGAGACGTGCATGGTGCATTCACTAAGCCATTGATTAAGAGAGGTGAAATATCTAAGTAGTGTTGCACCGAACATCTGGGAGAGGCATATTTGAGATGAAATATAAAAGTTGGGGCTCCTGTGAGCCGAACATAAACAGAGGGCATACATAAAACAACTCACGAACATTAGGGGTATATTCGGACCTTTTCCCTATATTACAACAAAGTAAATTTATTCCTTAACTACAAGGTAAGCAAGCCAAAAGAAAATCTCCAAATAAAAGAACTGTTCAATTCACTTCCATTATCTTTTATGAAATCCCATCATCCTACAATCGACGGCTAAATAAATTTCATCCCAAAAAGTCTACATATGAAACATGTTCTGCATTTTTGGGCTAAATTGGGTAATGCCAAAGAGCATGAGAGAAGCCCGTATGAGTTGGAGTCTTTGGAAAGTTGATAAGGCCATCAAAAAAATCTGGCTTGTGATCCCTACAACTATTTTTTGGTGTCTATGGAATGAGAGGAATAAAAGATGTTTTGATGGCGTCTCAACTTCCAACCACTCTCCTAAAGCATTATGTTTGCTCAATCTTTTTTGCTGGACAAAGTTGTCCCCAGTAATTAGTACTAACCATTTTTTATAATTTGTTAGCTCTCTTGTTCTAGATTGAGATATTGTATTGGGGCATACAGTGCACTCTTGTATTTTTGTTATTTAGTAATTATGTGCCGCCGAGATTTTGGGTATTGTAGGCGTATTAAGGTTGAGGATATTGTGAGGGCTATGCGCTGGATGCAGAAGCGAAGGGCGATCGGACAAGATGAGATCTCGGTGAAATTTTAGAAGAGCGCGAGCTGGACAAGTTTGGAGTGGCTTACTAGATTCTGTTGTACAAGAATAAGGGTGGTATCCACAATTGCAATAATTATAGAGGTATCAAGTTGTTAAGCCACACCATGAAAGTTTGGAAGGGTGCGGTAAAGATGAGGGTAAGAAGAAGTGTGTCAATTTCCAAGAACCGGTTTGGTTTCATGCAGGGACGTTCGACTATAGAAGCCATTTACCTTGTACGGAGATTGGTGGAGCAGTATAGGGAGAGGAAGAGGGACTTGCATATGGTGTTTATTCACCTAGAAAAAGCATATGACAAGGTTCCAAAGGAGGTTCTGTGAAGATGTTTGGAGGCTAGAGGTGTACATGTCACACACATTAGGGCGATTAAGGACATGTATGTTGGAGCCAAGACACGGGAAGGACAGTGGGAGGAGATTCGGGACACTTTCGAGTCATGATGGGGTTGCACCAGGGATCAACTCTCAACCCGTTCTTATTTGCCTTGGTGATGGATGAATTGACATAGCACATTGAAGGGAGGTGCCATGGTGCATGTTATTTGCAGATGATGTAGTATTAATTAACGTAATGTGAGGCGGTGTTAACAATAGGCTGAAGATCTGGAGACGAACCCTGGAGTATAAAGGTTTTCGGTTGAGGAGAATTAAAACAGAATATTTGGAATGCAAGTTCAATAATGTGACACATGAGGTTGACGTGGAAGTGAGGCTTGATACACAAGTCATCCCTAAGAGAGAAAGTGTCAAGTATCTTGGGTTTATAATCCAAGGTAATGGGGAGAATTAGGGGTGTTCATGGTTCGGTTTGGATCGGTTTTTCCCTAAAAAGAAACCAAACCAAGTAAGTTGGTTCTTCAAATATTGAAACCAAACCAAACCAATTAAGTCGGTTTTATCGATTCGGTTTTTATCGGTTTTTCGGTTTTTTCAATTATTTATCGATTTTTTTCCTTAAATATGAGATATACACTACCAAACACATATTTCGGAGACTACGTTTTCGACGTAACACTATCAAACCAATTGCTCTTTGAGAAATATACTGGTGATATTGAATCATGATGAATAATTTAAGTACTCAATTAAAAATCGATTATTTTTAACATGAACTAAATTCTTGTACTTAGCAAAAAAAAACTACCAAGCAAACTAGAATGTAAAGGCAAAGATAGATTATTATAATAGCAAAAAACTAGACTAAAAATATAAACGACTAATATGTACCATAAAATTTTAAAAACATTATATAAACAGCATGTTGGGATATAAACAGGCTGTTGGGAACATACTGGGTTTGTTGTTATTGTAATATGTACCATAAAATTTTAGAAACATTATATAAAAATATACATATATATATAGGTGTAATAATAAATTTAAATAGCTACTTATATAGTCGGTATGGTTCGGGTTTTTCGGTTTTTTTTTATTAAAACCAAAATCAAACCAAATTTGATCGGTTTTTAAAATTCAAAATCAAAACCAAACCAAAAAAGTATCGGTTTTTGTGTTCGGTTTGGTTCGGTTTTTCGGGTTTTTATGAACACCCCTAGGGAGAATGATGATGACATCACACATCGTATTGGAGTGGAGTGGATAAAATGGAGGCTCGCATCTGCGGTCTTGTGTGTAAAAAGGTGCCACCAAGACTTAAAAGGTAAGTTTTACGGAGCGTTGGTTCCAATCAAAAATGAAATAAACCCACTATCTAATTCCTACGCTTTCAACAGCTTCATTCTTAATTCCAAATATCTGCTGGATTATTAGCTTCTTTCGTGTTTCTCTTTGTACTGAAGTACACAAGTGGTACATATGTCACCATAAACCAAAACAAAAATATCAACTTCTTTTTGATAAGTAAAATATCAACTTTATAATATGACCAAATGATAAAACCAACAACAGAAAATTTTCATGCAAGTCCATCAGCAGCCAACTCGTTTTAGCTTTGGCATATAGATAATATGCGGTCAAAATTGACTAGCATTAGCTAAATTCCCTAAGTTAATGCCAATAAGGAAACTATTTCTCTAAATTTAATAAATACAATGATTACTAATTTTAAAAAGGCAAAGATTAATGACTAATATACCAATATCAGCCACAACAATCGAAATAGCGAACAACCGAAATTTGCAATGATTACTTACAGACTCAGTAAATAACTGCAGCTTTCAGCTTTGGGAAAGAAAGACTAGACCATGGGCACTTACTTTGTAGCTTCAGCAACGGCAAGATAAGACATTCTTAAAATCAATTATAGTCATTGGGAAATGGAGTATATGATTACGCACTACAAGAAACTTGAAGTTCAATTTGCCTTCTTCGTGAATTTGAGTTATCGAACTTTGAGAAAGGAAATAATTTTGCTTTGCCGCACAAACCGTTCTCAAGCATCACCCTCTTTCCAATTAAATGAGCTTTACTACTATTGTTTCCAAATAGACAAGTCTTCCTTTAGTTTAGGTATGACTATCGCTAAAATGTCATCATAAATTAGATTCGGTTCAAGATCTAGCATTCCACTAGGCTCTTTAATGCAAAAAGACAAGTCAAGAAAGAAAATTCGGCATTAGATTGTCTCAAAACCGATCAGTAGATAGTGAGGTTGATTGTTTGGAATAAGGATTGTTGAGTCCTACATCGGTGGGATTTGGGTTTCTTAGTCTCCTTATATAAGCTTGGGCAATCCTCACCTCATGAGCTAGCTTTGGAGTTGCGTTAGGCTCAAAGTCCATTTATTGTGGTATCAGGGCAAGGCCTATCCCAATATATTGTTACCGATATTGGGGCCCCATTAATGTTGTACAAACTCCAGTTTGTAGGCCTAGGCGTAAGAGGTGGTGTTGAGTCTAACATCCGTGGGATTTGGGTTTCTTGGTCTCCTTATATGGTCTTGGGCAATCCTCACCTCATGAGCTAGCTTTTGGTGTTGAGTTAAGCCCAAGGTCCATTTATCAAGGATCTTATTTGTAATATAATTGATGACTATTTGGAATAAGGATATCTTATTTGAAAAAATTACGAATCCCAGATATCCATAAGAGTTAGCAATGAAATACAATACTGATTAGCTCGCCTAAGGGTTGTAGCGGAAGAACCCCTCCTCAGCGAGCTACAATAGATCTATTTTCAGGAAGGAATCAAATGATTTACTTCCATTTTATAATAACGCCTTAATCTACAATCTACGAATAAGAAATAGGAGCAAACTTGAATTACTTCAGTGAAGAATTCTTTGATGGGGTAAATTGCAGTTTTAGTCCTTGAAATATAACCTCGTTGCGACTTTGAATCTCCATGTTATTATGATCAACACATAACCTTTAATATTTTGAGACATGGGCCAATTTTGACATTTACTAATGTAATTAACAACATTGAACAAAAGTAATGACTCTAGTGGCTTCCACCACCTTCTGCCTCCTCTTCTGCTAAATCAGCATCAATCCCCCATTCCACTACTATTACTATGGATCCCAGGTATCTATAAGAGTAGGGAAAGCCTGATTACACTAAGAGTAGGGAAGGAAATACAAGCCTAAGCCTAGTAGCGTAAGATTAGTTTTAGTCCATGAAATATAACCTTGTGACGACTTTGAATCTACATGTTATTATGACATTGCATTCTAACTTACAAAGATCACCCTAATCACTTGGTTCACTCTCTTCTTACACTATCAATTCTCTTGCCTTATCCTCATAAGACTCAGAGAGAAGGCTTAATGCTTACCAAATTCCTTTAGGTTCTGCCCGTATGGATCTGATATCAGCTAGGAGCCCCAACTTGACTCTAGGATATTACTCTTGTTTGGGGGATAAGGGGATATTAAGTTTGCTATGGTGCATAAGGAGAAAGTGTGCCTGCTGATCTCTTATGATAGAGAAATTGCATTGGCTGTAATCAATATTAATTGAATGTTATACTTCCTTATTTGTTTATTACGACTCGTATTACTTGCTGTAACGATGGAACTCCTAAGATTTTAGAGTACTTACCAAAGGAAGCATGAAAACTTCTAAAATTGCATGTACATACCTACCGGACTAACCTTGATACCTCATATTACTTTCTTATATAATATACAAATCACACACACATGCAATGAAAAGAGTTTCTGCCTTTGGTATAAGAAAGAAACAAGTAGTCACTGGCAACATAGGCCAAATGCTTTGGTTGTAATCAGTATCAGTTACTTGACTGTTATCACTATCTCAGATTTTTCTAGCGAGCTGATAGAGAAGAGCACATGACATGGGTAAAACTTTTGTTATTATTTAGGAGTTTTGGTTGATGTTCCCTCTCAAGGAATTCTATTCTAGGGTATTTCCTCTACTGAAGAAGTTAAGTTTTATGGATATGACGGGAAAGAAACCCCGATACGATCAGTATACCAAAATTAAGGAATCTTAAAACTTGTTAATTCATGATGAATCCTAGATACTGATGATACAAATGGGACATGCCCAACTAGGCACACGTTACGGCGGTGAGAGTTGAGCTTAAATGGAAAAGTGATGATTCATATAGCCGAACCCAACTTATTTAAGACTAAGGCGTAGTTGTTTTTGTTTTTAAAGGTGCACCCAACAAAAAAGGTACTATAATCAAAATTCGCACAAGCAAACATATTAAAACCTTAAAAGAAAAGGAAAAACTTTCCTTTTTCTGTTTTATTAACCTTTAAAAATTGACATAATCAGAAGTAGACAACTTGATAGATTTCCTCAGTTCATAACATGTGCAACCTTTTACATTTTGAAATGCGCATTTAATTGCACCTGCTTAGTGCCAGTATATATAAACGATTACCTTTACTTTATCAAAAGAAAGCCTTTAAACATTCACATATCTGGACAAATATGAATATAGAAACTTATTCGCAACTAAAGCAGATTCACTTTCCAATTTTGCGAGCAAACATGTAATGATGCTGGTAGAATGAAGGCTACGAGAATGGAGAAATTTAAAAGCAAAGGGCGTACCAATTGACGATTCAGTGATAAAAATTGGAGAAGTCGGGAAAGGGAGAATTTCTGAGAAGATAGGCAATGATTTCTGAGAAGACATTTTTAGTTGGAGTGGTGAAACTATTTCTTGAGAACAGGGGCATTCTGCAGCTGCTCGTTGCTTTCCTTGCTTTTTGTTTGAACAAAATGACAAAAATGGTCCTTACGTTTGGGATAGGTTTAAAATAGTCCCTTGCTGACCCTCCTCCTAGTACATTTGTTTTCATCTAGACACTTTAACTTGATCAAAACTTATATTTTAAACCCCCTAATCATATGTGTATCTCACTTGCTTGACGTGGATGACACATTATATTTCACATCATTTTTTATTATTGTATGTACTAAAAATACTTATTATATACTATTTTCTAAAAGAAAAAGAATTAATGTCTCCATCTCATCTACCTTCTCTCAAATTAGGCCTTGTGCTGAGTAGTGCACAGATTTCTTCTTTCTTATCCGACTCATATTCCTTCTCCCTTCTCCGTCTCACCATTCCGTCAATGAATAATTACTTAGGTATTCTTAATTAGGTAGATCAATGCCGCATAACAGCGGCTATCAAGGCATCGTTGGAGTCGGATATTTGGGGGGGGG
>ML244352.1:99631-134788 GCA_005239495.1 Nicotiana undulata
GGGTGGTGGGGGGGGTAGGGGGGGGGGGGGGGGGGGGGGGGAGATGAGAAAGAAGAAGCTGGGTTGGGGGTATCACGACCAGAAAAGGTAAAAATTAAATAAAAACAGGAAGAAAATAAGTATTTGATTGCAGAATGGCAACTTTTAAGGGATCTTGAGGGATTTTTTTTTTTTTAGGGGGGATGGGGCAGTGGGGAAGAAGGAGAAGAAGTGTACATGGGAAAAAACGAAAAGGGAGGGGGTGAGGGTGACTGTGGCGGAGGGGGCAGTGGAAAGAAAAAGAAGAAGAAGCATATAGGGAGGGGCGGGGGGGTGGGGGGGTTCGTTGGTCGGTACGGTACGGTATTTAGATATTTCGGTTCGGTATTCGGTTTCTTATAATGTTATACCAATACCGTACCTAATTAAATTTGGTATGGTTCGGATTTTTTCCTTTCGGTTTCGATTTATTCGGTTCGGTAACTTCGGTTTATTCGGTTTGAATATTAACTAGTGCATAGAGTCATAGACAGTAATATTCTTAATTAAAGTACCTGAAGTACAAAACTAAAAACGTTTGTTGACTAAAGTTTTGTCCAAAATCAGCAAATACCAACCCAAAGAGAGAAAAGTGTACATAAAAGAATAATTTGATCATTTGAAATGCCTTGTTATTTGCTTATAATTGATTGATGAACTTAGAGAAAAAGAAAAGCAAAATTTTAGATTTATTATCTTTATGTTATAACTAATAATATGTGTATTGTGTAATATAATATATATTTCGGTAAGATATCGGTATTTCGGTATTTTATTCTAAAATACCAAATACCATACCTAATACCAAATATTTTTTAAACTTAACCAAATATCATACCGAATACCAAAATATCGAACACCAAATACCAAAACTTTCGATTTCGGTACGGTCAGTATTTTAGTCACTTATTACACTCTAATTTACTGCACTTTAATTGAGTTTGAGCTTTAATCGCTAGTGTTTTGCATTAAATGTGTGTTGTATGCCATGTATGAGTGATTTCGATCTATGTAGATGTTATGGAATGATATCAAGCTATTATGGAGCTTTGAAGTCTGAGTAAAAGCCCAAGGATTAAGTTGGGATCGTGTTCGGGGATCAACGGATGATAGTGCACTTTAAGAACGAAACGAAGAATCGAGCATGCATACCGAGCATTGTCCAGTAAAATGCACAACACTTTTTGCTCATAAAGCCATTTGAGCTCCACAATATATCGTTGGAAAGCTATTTAAAAGGGCTACAACTTTCATGTTTTACATTTTTCTAAATTTCCACAGTCGTGCCGCGTAGCGCGCCGCGAATGTGTAAATTGTTATTGCCCTCAAATTGCATGCTCTCTGAAGTTCCCCACAAGCACACCGCGTGGCGCGTCGACCCATACGGCACGCCTGTGCAAAATTTACAGAGCTAGAGTCCTATTTCATGGGGGAGAAGGTATTTTTGTTTGGGCCCGACCGTACTTGGTATAAATACATGTAAAACGTTATTTTGTGATTTTTGACAGACTTTTGACCTAGGATGAGCACAGAGCCGCCGTAGAGGTCGGGTTTCATCTTTTATTCCACCAAACATAGTAATTCTTATGTTTCTTTGTATGATTTGTTGTTTACCTATCATGTCTATGTGGAGCTAAACTTCATGTTCTAGGGTTGTGGTTCTTCCATAACTATTGTTATTCGGATATTGATTTTGCTTTCTTGATTTATCATATTGGTTTATTTTTTCAATCTTGCGCTTAATTATTTGATTGCTTGATCACCAATTGAATACTATCTACGAATCTAGAATTGAACTCGAAAGTGGGAATTCTAGATTGCTTATAGGATTGAGTAGAGCAAGTTCTCGAACCTGAGCATCGGGGAATAGATTCGCGGTTAGGATAGACATATACCTAATTGCCTTGCTTGGTTGATTTACAAAAATTATAAATGTGTTCTTGTTAGTTCTAATTCCATAGACATATAGGTGTTAGGTTAGCTTGAATAGGCGAGTAAGAACTCAACAGATTCTTATGAGCAATATTAACCATGTAAATCGATAAACTAGATAAATTAGTTAGGCAATTCAATCGAAGAATACAATAGGATTGTAAGATAGCCATAACCCTCAATTATTTTCATCACATTGATAACATAAAAAACTGCTCTTACTTCGTTCAGAGTTCATTATTTGTTTTCTTTATTTTAATCAGTTTAGAATCAAATACTTCTAAGATAGTTAGGATAGTCTAATTTAGTTAATAGTTAATTGCAAGTCCTCGTGGGTTCGACATACGACTTTTAGTCACTTTATTACTTGACTCTCGCGTATACTTGTGTGTGCGTTAGGCCGCAACAAGTTTCTGGCGCCGTTGTCGGGGACTTAGAAATTAGCTATTTGTCTAGATTAGACATATGTTTTATCTATTCATTTGTTTGTTGTTTTAGCTTAGTTAGTACTTTATTTTAACATGGAGTCTTGGATTGAAAATTATTTGAATGATTGTTATTCTTATTTTGATGATCCTTGTCCATATTGTGGAGGACCCCACTGATGAAATAATTGTAAGAATGTTCCCGGGGCCGAGTTGTGCGCATAATCCTAATCCTTTGAGTGGAATATTTGTAATATGTGTGGTGGTCAAGATTGTCCTAATTCTTTTTATCCTTCTCTAAGCCCATATTATGATCTTTCTAATAGTGTTTGTGAGTTTGATATGGGCAATGAAGTGCAGGATATGGAACCTGATGGATATATTAGGGATATTCTAAGGCAAGTGGAAGAGAAAACATGATGAACTCAAAAAATATATGAAAAGAATGGGGGCATCAATCACAAGAATGAAGTCCAATATGGAAGAATCAAATGAAGAGAGCGAGTACCAGCAATAGGAAATTTTGAAAATGAGGAGATTCTGAGTCAAACTTGGCTAGTGGAACAAGCTGAAAAGTTAGAAATATATGAGGCTCAACGTGAAGAAATTACTGATGGGACGAAACACTTTATAGAAGGAAGAGCTGAACTGGGACAAGAGATCGATAAATTTTGCACTACTATTCACGCGTGGAAGCTCAATTGATTTCAAAGGTTGATACATCTAACGCCCAACAAAATAGTAATAAGTTGTGTGAAGCTGAAAAGGAGTTTATACGCCAAATTGAGGAGTTAAAGGTGGAGAGCCAATCATTGGAGCATATTTTTGTTGATGATGCCCATGTTGCGAAAAGTACACTAGAGCCATGCGAGGAAGTGGATAAGGTTATATGTGAAGAGTCTAGTGCTTATAAATACGAGGATGTAAAGAGTAATATAATTCTAGAGTTAGGGCCTATTGGTCCTCATTCCATACATTTTTCAACACTGTGTTTGGATGATGACATGGAAATCGAGTCATCTGAGCATGTGGAGAAGCCAATGGACAAGGAAAGGGGTGCTTACATTCTTGAATTCGTTGTTCCAGAGAGACACAATTACATACTTGATCTGAAGGCCAAGAAGTATAAAATGCGATATTGGTTGCTTGGCCCAATTAAATTTGTCTCACCGTCCTGGGAGCATAGAAAGCTTGAAGCCAAATTAAGGGTGCAATTCATAAGTTCGAGGTGGAGGCAAAAAGTGGTTCAACTCCCACCGCGACGTTAAATCATACGTTTAGTGGGAGGCAACCCAACTTTAATAGTTTTCTTTTATTTTTATTTATTTTTGGTTTATTTTATTTTTCTATTATATTTGTAGTGTTGTTTTATGTTATAGGATTATGAGAAGAGGAAGCAAAGCCATTGGAAGAGTGCAGAAGCGAGCTAGATGGTGAGAACTAAGTGTGTGGTTCCCACACAAAGGACCATGCCTGGGGGAAGTCTGAGTACTCGTGAGCCGCTATTGTTTCGGCCTTTGGCCTTTAAGGGACTTTCTTGTCCATCCTCGTTATTGATTTTCTTTATGATGTGCATTAAGGAAAATACATTCCTTTAAGTGTGGGGTGGGAGAATTTCTCTAGATAATTAGTAGAGTATGTTAGAAATATGTTAACTTCTTGTTTGTGTTTTTGTAGTTGTGTAGTATTTTAGTAGCTCCTAAGAAAAATCGAGAAAAAAAAGTAAAAAAATTGGACTTTTCCCGACGATGGATTTCCTAGACAACTTTCTTGAGGGATTTAAGTCTAAAGAAAAAGAACAAAAAGATTTTCTTTGTAGGTAGTGTAGTAATTCCCCCTTGGTTTTTCTTTGTGTCGCGGTTCTTTTTCAAGGGTTTTGTTTGAAACGGTTGTAGTTTGTTTTTATTTTGTTAGAAGTAGAAAACCATGTGCTATGAATTGAATTGAAGCAATATCTCTTGGCGTTGTATGCCTTGAGAATAGTAGTACTTTGGTTGTGACACTTAAGCTCACTTTTTGACTCTTGTATAAGTACCTTAAATTGTATGATCTTAACTTTGCTTAACTGTTTTGACTAGAGTGTCTTAATGAGTCCAATTATGAATGAGTTATGTGCCATGTGTGTATGAGGTTTGTGTGTAATTCTGTGCATTGCATTTGATGTCTAGAACTTGCCTCATGTGTTTGCAAAGCAAAATAGTAGTTTTGTTCAGTCTTGGAAGTGATATAGGCGTTTCTTTGTTGGACCGGTTATATATTTTATCCGCCAAATTATTATGTATCGTAGTTAACCCCTTTGAGCATGTAATCCTGTTTCTTTGGAAACACATTACAAGCCTTACCCATATGTTTGAATTAACCATCTAGTTGAACCTTTTCACCTCTCATGACTAATTGAATTATTATGAATTTTGTAAACGTTAAAGTGGAGGTTGGTTTGGCTTTTGAGTGGAACTAATGAAATAAGCAGAAAGGTGCATTGTTTTGAAAAAGTAAGAGCCACTTGAATTGAAAAAGAAAGAAAGAAAAAATAGTTGTATTATTGTGAAAAATATTCCTTTATAGTGGTGACTCTTGATGTAATTGTGCTTAAAGAAGTATGTAGTTAATATACGTTGATGTGAAGGTGGAGTTATGGGTTGACATAATTATGGTATTTTTGAAGTTAAAGTGTATGTATTAAAGTTCTTAGGGATGTGTAGTCACTCTTGAATGTATCCTACCCGACCTGCAACCTATATTACAACCAATTAAAGTCATACTTCATCCTAGACTGAATGAGATCGATTAGTAGAGCAGTACACTACGGGCAAGCCTATGGTGCATCTTTTGTGGCATATGAATGTTATTTGTGAGAGTGAGTGAATTATTTCTATCTTGAGTTCCAAATTGTTCTTAAATTGTACTGTGTGTGGAACTACACTCTTTTGTTATGTGATGGCACTTGATTCATGAAGGAAAGGCAATATCATTAACCTCTATGTTAGAGTAAGTGAGTGAGTTGTGAATAATGCGTGGTACTTTTGAATGAAATCTTGAGGTGAAAAGGTTACATTTTTGTGCTTAGTCTATTTTAAATATTCTTGGTGTGATGGGTTATGAGAATTGTTTTAAAAGGTCGTGTCTATATAAAGTGTAGTTTTATTGCTCGAGGACGAGCAATGGTTTAAGTGTGGGGTATTGATGATAGGCTATAATTAAGTATTTTATGCTTATTATACTCTAATTACTGCACTTTAATTGAGTTTGAGCTTTAATCGCTAGTGTTTTGCACTAAATGTGTGTTTTATGACTTGTAGAAGTGATTCTGATCTAGGTAATTGTTATGGAATGAATTCAAGCTATTCTGGAGCTTTGAAGTCTGAGTAAAAGCCCAAGGATTAAGTTGGGATTGTTTTCGGGGATCAGCGGATGATAGTGCACTTTAAGAACAAAACGAAGAATCGAGCAGGAAAACTGAGCATTGTCCAATAAAATGCACATAACGTTTTGCTCAGAATTCTGTTTGTGCTCCACAATATATCATTGGAAAGATTTTAAAAGGGCTACAACTTTCATGTTTTACATTTTTTAAAATGTCTACAGCCGCGCCGCGTGGGGAGCCACGACTGTGTAAATTGTTGTTGCCCTCAAATTGCATGCTCTCTGAAGTTCCCCACAAGCACACCGCGTGGGGCGCCACGACTGTGTAAATTGTTGTTGCCCTCAAATTGCATGCTCTCTGAAGTTCCCCACAAGCACACCGCGTGGGGCGCCACGACTGTGTAAATTGTTGTTGCCCTCAAATTGCATGCTCTCTGAAGTTCCCCACAAGCACACCGCGTGGGGCGCCACGACTGTGTAAATTGTTGTTGCCCTCAAATTGCATGCTCTCTGAAGTTCCCCACAAGCACACCACGTGGCGCGTCGCCCCATATGTCGTGCTTGTGCAAACTTTACAGAGCCTGATTCCTATTTTGCGGGGGAGAAAGTATTTTCGTCTGGGCCCGACCCTACTTGGTATACATACATGTAAAAACGTTATTTTTGTGATTTTTGACAGACTTTTGACCTAGGAAGAGCACAGAGCCGCCGTGGAGGCCGAGTTTCATCTTTTCTTCCACCAAACGTAGTAATTGTTATATTTCTTTCTATAATTTGTTGTTTTGCTACCATGTCTATGTGGAGCTAAACTTCACGTTCTAGGGTTGTGGTTCATTCATGACTATTGTTATTCGGATATTGATTTTGCTTCCTTGATTTATCATAGTGGTTTATTTATTTAACTTGCGCTTAATTATTTGATTGCTTGATCAGCAATTGAATACTATCTATGAATCTAGAATTGAACTCGAAAGTGAGAATTCTAGATTGCTTATAGGATTGAATAGAGCAAGTTCGTGAACCTGGGCATCGGGGAATAGATTCGCGGTTAGGATAGACATATACCTAATTGCCTTGCTTGGTTGATTTGCAGGAATTATTAATGCGTTCTTGTTAGTTCTAATTCCATAGACATATATGCGTTAGGTTAGCTTGAATAGGCGAGTAAGAACTCAATAGATTCTTATGAGCAATATTAACCATGTAAACCGATAAACAAGATAAATTAGTTCGTCAATTCAATCGAAGAATACAATAGGATTGTAAGATAACCCATAACCCTAGGTCGTTTTCATCACATTGATAACATAAAAGTTGTTCTTCCTTTGTTCAGAGTTCATTATTTATTTTCTTTATTTTAATCAGCTTAGAATCAAATACTTTTAGGTTTAATTCTTGTTTAGATAGTTAGGATAGTCTAATTTAGTTAATAGTTTATCGCAAGTCCTCGTGGGTTCGACATCCGACTTTTAGTCACTTTATTACTTGACGACCGCGTATACTTGCGTGTGCATTTGGCCGCAACAAAAAGCATAGTAAGGGGTTATTTAAAATTTATCTCAGATATAAGGGGCCGTTTTTATTTTTTCCTTTTGTTTAACATAGGCTCAAATAGAAAGAAAACTCGACTACTGGACGGTGAAAATTTATATATAATAAAAGGAAGGGCAAAGACACCATTTTTAGTCAAGCGACAATATAAGAAAAAGCCACTTAGTAATTTCAGGACAAAGCTAGTAAGGTTTGTTAATTAATTTTTTTAATATAAATTTTAGAAAAATTAAATTATGCATTATGTGTTGTTAATAATTAGTTACTCTTTTTGAATTTATATTTAAACATAGAAAAAAAAAAGTCTGATTTGAATTTAAAATAATTACAGGAAACATAGTAAAAATACTTTTTGTAAGGAAGAATACTAAAAAATAAAATCAAGCAACAACGTAAAAATGTATATACTATTAAGTTTCTAATGTAGGAACATATATATATATATATATATATATATATAAAGTCAATTGACAAGTTAATAAAAAGTCATATTGTTAAATGTATAGTACTAAAATTCCCACCTCCACCTCACGTGACAGGAAGCCACTTCTTAAAGATATGACTCTTAGTCATTATTTATTAGGTGGCAAAACTAATATGTTAATACCAAGACACTACAATTCAGATGGGAACTTGGCACATTAGAGGAGGCATAAACTCATTATGAAGTATGTGACACATATGGCTTCACTGTTCCTTACCCATTTCTTCAAGAAAGTTCCACTTTCTTGATTGTTTTCTTCGTCCCGTCCCTTTCTTTGACAAAAAGCTTCTTCTATGTCTCCTCCAAACTCTCTCCACCAGACAAAAATGGAGGTAAAATTAATGTAACAATCTAACCGGTCGTTTTGCGTTCTAGAACCCCGTGCCCCTAAATGAGACTTCCCGTAGTTGCTTTTACTGATTTATGACTTGCGGGGACGGGTGGTTCGAGGTTTGAAGGAGTTTGGAGTGGTATAGGAACACTTAGTTCCTTAAGGTTGGCCTTAAAGTCCAAGTTTGACTTCGGTCAACATTTTTAGTAAACGACCTCGGAATCGAGATTCGAAGGTTCAAACTTGGGCGTGTGTTCGAAATGGGTTTTGGATGACCCGGGAGCGTTTCGACGCCAAATAGCGAAATAAGATTCCTCAAGTTCAAAAATTGAGGTTTGGAACGTGTTTTTGTGTTATCGAGGCCCAAATGAAATTCCGGGATAGGGAATAGTTTCGTTATGTCATTTATGACTTGCTCGCAAAATTTGGTGTCATTCCGAGTAGTATAGGTAGGTTCGGCGTGTTGAAAGCGAATTCTAGAACTTAAAGTTCAAAGTTTGATTCAATTTGGTTTTGGGGTCGGATTCTTAGTTTTGTTGTTGTTTTTCGCGTTCCGAGAATTCGAGCGAGTCCGTATCATGAATACAGACTTGTCACTACCTTTGGACGGGGTCCCGGGGGGCTCGGGTGAGTTTCAGACCCCTCGGAGCTAAATGCTAAACACCAGATTTTCTCAGTCTGGTTTCCTTCTATGCGCTCGCGATTGTACTCACGCGTTCGCATAGAAGGAGTTGGGCAGGGGTGAAAAATACCGTATGCGTCCGCACAGGCTTGAATGAGTTCGCATAGGGTAAGTCAGTGGGCCGACTAAGTTTTTGCTAAGCGTTGAGGCTTTCATCAAAACAAAGAGAGAGGCCCAGCTGTTGCTTTTTTCTGTGTTAGCCAGGTGAACGGCTTGCTTATCCGCGTTCGCACCCCTCCCCACCGTGTTCGCGTAGGTCTAGCCCAGCTAGCCTCCGCGTTCGCATGACCCCATCCGCATTCGCATAGAAGGTCCCTCAGGGGGGCTGGGCCTTAGCCTTCGCGAACGCACTGCCCCTGCCGCGTTTGCATATAAGGAGGCAGCTGGGCAGCTTGATTAAAAAACGAGAGACTTAGTCATTTTGAACCATTTTCTTCCATCTTGGACGACTTGGGGAGCTAACAAAGGGGAGATTTGACCTAGCTACTGTAAGGTAAGTAATTCCTACCATAAAGTGAGTTTAATACTTAAATTCTTGGGTAGATTAACACACAAAATTAGTAGAAATCATGGGTTTAGAGTAAAACCTAGGGTTTTTTGATAAAAATGAGAATTTACCAAGGAATTAGTTATGGAATTATGCAAAAACTATATAATATTGATCCTTAGGTTATGGGTGATTGTTTTCCTTGAAAGAATTCCGGAATCCGAGCATGTAGGCCCATGGGTGTATTTTTGGATTTTGCCATTTAGGTTGAAATAATCATTTAAATAGGAGAATTATGGACTTTTGAGCATAGATTGATTTGTTAATGTGATATTCGGCTAGTTTCGAGTCCTTGGGCGATGGATTTGGAGTTTCGGCGCATTCTTGACCCGGAAAATAGTCTTGACACAAGGTAAGTCTCCTTTCTAACCTTGTAAGAGGGAATTGTCCCTGTAGGTGAATATAACGAAATGTATGCTATTATTTGTGGGGGTTACGCACGCATGAAGTGACGAGTGTCCGTGCGTAGCTACTATTATGTTATGTCAGGGTAGTTTAGGATTCACAAGCATACTTTATGTGCCGTATCTATAATCTTAAATGTTAATTAGGTTGCCGAATATTATTGAACTGTTAAGTGAGCATCTAGGAGTTTACATTCTGCAATTTAGGTTATTGATCCTTCTCTATAAGCATATTCTCTACTAAATCTCCTGATTCTCTACTAATTATGTGTACATATACGGGTATCCGCGTCGCATGTATGATTCGCGAGCGGGGTAGCCCTACTGTTATGTTGACCGCGTCGCATGTTCGATTCGTGAGCGGTGTAATAGATGCATCTATGGTTCGAGCCGTTCGACCCTTCGGCAGTGCACATTTATTTTTGCGCCGTATCGGTCGTACGTCCATGGCATGTTATGTGTTAGTTAACGGTTTGGTATTCTATGATTATTTATCTGTTGAATATCATGAAAAATGGAAATTAGGTCAATTGCACGACAGAGAACTTGACACATAAAAATACTTGTAAGGGATATTTGATGTTCCTGTCTTTATCATTATTTATAATTGTCATTCCTGCTTAGCCTTATATTTAAAACATATTATTTTGTCCCTAGTAAGTGTCACGTCGACCTCTCGTCACTACTTCTTCGAAATTAGGCGGGATACTTACTGGGTACATATTATTTATGTACTCATGCTACGCTCTGTACTTAATGTTGCGCCCCTTTTTTCCCCAACACTCCTTTCGGGGCCGGTTGAAAGGGTTTATGACGATGGTTGGGACAACTCATCCCTTTTGGGAAATGGGGTTTGCATATTTTGAAGAATCACCACCTAACGATTTTAAGGTGCGTTAGGGCACCTATTGGGGGTTCATTTACAACTAAGTTTGACAACTAGAGATAGGGTAAGAGCTTGAAATTATCCTAAGGGGAAGGTGTTAGGCACCCCTCAAGATCCACAAGTGTGGTTCCCGGCCAAATAGCATTTGTGAATTTGTACAACTAGCAAGTAAACAATTAATGTCTAAATAGTAGGGGGATTTTGAAATGTTCATAGCTTAAGCACACATATGTTACTAGTTTGGAAATATTTAATAGCTAATAGATTTTGAAAAGGATTAGAGTCTAAACATGTCCATAGGGTAGGGGTATCCTAGGTTTGTTTATAATATGGATCACATCAATGCAATACCCAGTATGACACTCCTCAAAGAAGGGATACACGTGGTATTAGCGCACCGGTCATCATATTCATATCTACCCTTTCCCACCCTGTGAAGGTAATTAAAATGAGTGTTGGTCACGACCTCTATTTCATGTTGTTACCCGTCCCTTCCTATTAGTCCCGGAGGAGTTTAGGACTTCTATCCTATGAGGGAGGTTCTAAGCAGACCCTCATGTTTTAAAGGTAAAATACTAAGGCGACATATAGAAAACAGATAGGACTGCAGATAGGGGATAACATATAAACAAGAAAGGCTCAAGTACCTCCACAGTAAGGAATCAGCATGACTCAAACACAGTTAAGGTCTTGATTTTAATTCAGATCCTAGAGCATAGTATCTAAGTGATGATAACAAAGAGGCAGATTTATTGCATAACTCAGAGGGGAAGTCTTAGTCTGTTTTTGCCTACTGATTTTAAGCATGCTGATAGTTAGACAGTGCACATGTAAGAAGCGCATTCCAGTTTTTAACAGCCTTAATTACGGCTTGCCTAAGTGTGGCGTAATACTCAATTGTTACCAGAATTGTTTGAAAAAAATAGTGTAGGAGTTATTTTACCTAGATCATGTTGTTCTAGGTTTGTAAGAGACACAGAATTGTTTGCCAGTTTGTTTAAAATATGGGGGGGGGGGGNCGAGTATGCAATGATTTTAGATGCAGATTCCTAAAGCAGGATTTCTAAATGCTTAACATAGTTCATAATATGCAGGATTCCTAAGACATGTTTTCTAAATGCATAAAAGGATCACTTAGTTTCTAAACAGGATCTTATGTAGCGGCAATATACATTAGTTGTCCTAGAAACATGATTTCTAGATGACAAACGTATATACATGTCAATTGAGATGCTGAAACAGTAATCCTAAGAGCAGGGTATCTAATGCAAGTAGCAGAATTTATAAAGGCGTGGTTTCATAGAGCATGAGTTATGAATGCATATGAGTAACAACTCTTTGTTGATGCTATTTATTAACCTAGGAGAAGTATTCCTAAGTGATCACCATAAGCATAGATGAACAGTAGACATGGGATCCTAAGAACATGATATCTAGTATGACATGGATGCACATATAATATAAGAAGTCCTAAGGCATGATTTCTACCCATTGATAATTGGATAATATATAGCTACCCTCCCAATTTCACTAGCCATCACCAATATTTGTTTACAATAAATTATTACAGACCATCGAGCATGAATTACATAATTGAAATAAGAAAAATAAGAAGTTATTCTATAGGGAGCCTACGGATAGGCCCAAATCCTCCAGAACCTCATTGCCATATGGTGTTTCACAGCCTTTCTCATAATCCGGGTGTGTCAGAGTTCCCTAAGGACCGCAAGAGATCCCGGGCAGTGCTCACACCCAGATTTCATAGCCATAGTAGAGTAAGTGCAGTGTGGAAGGGCCAGCCTTAGTGTGTCAAAGTTCAGAGGGAGCTCAAGGGTCCCAAAGCAGTGCTCACACTAAAGGGGCAGATCTTAAGGGTCTAAGAGTAGAGTGAGAGTGCTTGAAAAGTTTTAGTAGGAGGATGATTTGAGAAAGAGACTTGTGAAAATATAGTTGTGAAATTAACAGAGAGAATCATTCAATAAAACATTTTTGAAAAGGTAAATTGACATACTAAATACAGGACCAGGATAAGTCCAGGAACATGCAAAGAGCACAGAACCAGGACAGGCTCAGCAACACAAAGCCTCACACAAGGGCAATGGGATTGGGGACATATAATGCACAGAGTAGTGAGCATGTAACAGGCAGAAGTAGACATAAGTTCAGAATCAGAAGTTCTTAAAGGGTTCATGGGATTGGGATACAACATAGTATAAGATTTCACTAGGCATAACAACATCAAAACAACTTAAGGTAGTGTCAGCATAGGCATACCCTAACTAAACAACCAGTACACACGTATAGAAATAGGAGAATCATATTGAGATAGGTTATGGGAACATGCTGAGCATAAAAACCCAGGACATAACTTAGCATACTAAATGAGCAATGGGGGCAAAGATTTTAATTGCATGTTGAACAGCAAAACAGTAGGTAGAAGCATATTAGAAACACAATGAATTGAAACAACAAAAGAAACATATTGGTTTGGGAACTTGAAATGAAATTAGAACATACCAGTGAAGAGGATAGTAAACACAAAGTAGAGAATAGGAGAGCACAATAGTTAGCCTTGGCTTGCAGCCGGCTAACTTAGAACAATAACCAGTAGCACAAAAAAGAGAGCAGAAAGCTTTTAGTTGTGAGAGAGAGAGTTATTGAACCCGTGTGTTTGTGTTGATGAAAAGCAATGTATATATAGTTTGAAAACATGTAACAGATAAGGTAAAGATCAAAGTTAATCAGTAATTATGGGGACTCAGAATCAATCAATACAAAGTCAGTATGAGTACTTTCTTAATTAAATGAATTAACTTCAAACGGTAGAATACAAGTATCAAATAAGGAAAGGTACCATTTATGGCTGGAATATAGCACATAAGGAAATATTTCAACATAATACAAGTATAGGGCAAGTAATTAGGCTTGGTACATAACATACTAATTAAGGAATGTCATAAGAATCAGTTTGACAGCATAATCGACTATGAAAAATAAGGCAAGGAAATAAACTAAAGGTTAAAAATCAGTAGAGAATATCACAAGAGATCAGTGAAGCGCATCAATCACCGGGAATCAAGGGATTCGAATAAGAATATCATAGCTAAGGGAAATTAACACGAATCATACGGAATAAACACATAATAGGCAAGGAGAGGTTAAAACAAAAACCCTAATAAGCACAGTGGGGTAAAAATCACATAAAATCAGGGATTTGCATAGAACGTAGTAAATGACTAAAAGAAATAACAAAATAAACATGATACGAGCAGAGGAAACAAAGGTCAGAAACCCTAATGAACAAAATAGGGTAAAGTGACAGAAAAACTCAGAACGTTCACGAGAAATAGGTACACATACAGATTAAACGAGCAAAATCATCAAAGACAGACTCGGAATCCCAGCATTAAGACCAAAATTTGGGTTTTCAACATAATGAATCAGATAAAAGGGAAAAATTGAATAAATCGTTAAAACAAAATAGAAATCATAGGATAACACTGAATATCAGAGGAAAATCGTTTTTAGAAAAGGGGTTATGAAACCCTAGTCTGAAGATGAAAGGTCATTTTGAAAAGTTGGAAAATCTTTCACGGAAATAGTAGTATAACTCATAATACGCCCAGATCTATTACAGATCTAAGAAAAATCAGATGCTAGTGATTGGGGTTTCATAGAGACAACCTAAAGAGAAAGAGAACCGGCTAAAGAACCAGTGGTTGTAGCCAAAAATGAGGAAATGTTACTCGGACGACCGTAGATGGCCGGAGAACGGCATGAAAGGCCATCAGTGGGAGTTGAATCGCTCGAGGTTCACTTGAAGACCTCAGGACAGTGTCAAACCGGCGTGGGAGGAGAGCCATAGGCTAAGAGTGGTGAGGACCCCATGGTTTCCGGCAAGGGAGGTGGCCAGAGAAGGGAGACAAAGCTCAACGGAGGGGGAAGGTGGGAAGGTTCTAGAGAGAACCAAAGAGAGGGAGATAGAGAGATGGTGAGAGTGAAACGGGGAAATGAGAGAGGGGGGGGGGGGGNGTAGTCTTTAGGATTAATTATAGTAGGTGAAGATCTAGGTCGTTGATTTGAATTAATCAACGGCTCAGATTAAAGGGGGATTGGGTCGGGTAGGCTATGCATTGGGCATGGGGGTGTTTGGGTCATTTAATTTGGGTTGGGGTCCGGGTAAAATTGAAATTAAGAGTGGCTAGATGTTAAATGCCCATAAAAATAGATAAATAATTAATAAAAATGGCTAATAATTATATAAAATGAAATTAAGGCTAAATAGATTAAATTAAAGTGATTAATTAGTATTAAAAATATAAAATGACTGATTATCGAATTAAAATAGCATAAAATGTATAATTAGGCTACTTTGTGAAATAATTTGGCCTTAAAAAGACCTAAAAATTATATATTAAACTAAGACATGCTTTGAAATCATTTGTAATGCAATTTATGGTTAGTTATTGGAGATAAAAAATACTGGATAAATTAGAATAAATTAATAAAAATGTGGGAAAATTATAGAAAAATACCAATCATTATAAAAACTGATTTTGAAGGCATATATGCAAGTTTAAAAATAATTTGAGGAAAAATTGGGTATCAACAGCTGCCCCTCTTTACCGAGGAAGGATGAAAGAGTTGTCGGGTAAAGATATGATGGCCAATTTTGACCGAGCGAAATAGTTTGAAGAGATTTAGGACGCACCCTGGTTTCTGGGTTGCCTACATATCCCTGGTTTTACAGGAATTAGGCCGTATGTAGTTCAAGATCCATTGGCGAAGTATACCGATGGAGTTTTACAAGAACAGACGCAACATATAGGACTATATAGACAAACGGTTTACAGGAATGGTTAGGAGAACTGGAGCGGGATCGCTCCTGCTAGAATAGTTGTTGCTTGCCGAATTACCTGCAAATAAGCAATACAAGCATATATTGTGCGTAAATTTAAACATGATGCAAGTTCCCGTCGGACTATGAGTGATGTCTTTGGATGGTTAAGGATGACGTACTCAGACCATGACGTCCTGGGCCATGATTTGTTCGATGCAGGATTTGCAGGCCATGAAATGATGTTCTCGGTCCATGAAGATGGTGCCTCCGAACCATGATGCCTTTGAATAATGATATGCAAAATTTGAGAGAGATCCTCAGGCCATGGCATGGTGTTCTCAGGCCATGAAGATGGTGCCTTCGAACGATGACGCCTTCGGACATGTTGGCGATATTTCAGCCCATGAAAAATGCAGTAATATGATACAGACAAGACAAAGCTTAGTCTTGCGAATTGAAGGGCAGAGCTTAGCCCGAAAGAAAAGTGAAGTAAATAATGCTTGAGACATCGCTTAGTCTTGATGAAAAAGTAAATTGGAGGCAGAGCTTAGCCTCGAAAGGCAGAAAAGTAGCCTTATGCAGAGGGAGGTAGAGCTTAACCTCGGAAGGCAGAATGATAGCCTTATGCAGATACAGATGGAGACATAACTTAGTGTCGGAAGGCAGAAAGGTAGCCTTATGTAGATGGAAGGAAAGAAGGTAGCCTTATGAAGATGCAGATGGAGGTAGAGCTTAACCTCGGAAGGCAGAATGGTAGCCTTATGCAAGAATGCAGATGGAGACAGTGCTTAGTCTCGGAAGGCAGAATGGTAGCCTTATGCAAAATGCAGGTGCGGATGGAGATAGTGCTTAGTCTCGGAAGGCAGAATGGTAGCCTTATGCAAGAATGCAGATGCAGATGGAGACAATGCTTAGTCTAGAAAGGCAGAATGGTAGCCTTATGCAAGAATGCGGATGCATATGGAGACAATGCTTAGTCTCGGAAGGCAGAATGGTAGCCTTATGCAAAAATGCGAATGCAGATGGAGGTAGAGCTTAACCTCGGAAGGCAGAATGGTAGCCTTATGCAAGAATTAAATAAATGACAATAGAAATTCTTAGCTGATAATAGATTGCAGTGTTGTGATCATTGTGAGCTTTGTGACTACGGAGCATTATTTGTTTGTGCTGATAGCAAAAGTCGGCAAGTGTGATGGTTTCGAGAAATTGTGACTTTGAACATGCTCGTTCTTTATGTGGACAACGAACTTTAGCATTTGCAACTGTGATGAAATTTGTGACTTCTCCGCGTGTTTATTCTTTGCGCATGCATCCAAAGAAAAATCGTGAGTTTTGTAAATAGGGAAGGTTATTTCATATCCCCGCTGGCTTTGCTTGACTTGTTCGGCTTGATCTAATGATATTGTCTGTATCATTGGGGTAGCATTTGCTAAACAAAGCTGTTTCAAGAACAAACATGCATGATTTTGTAAAAATGTAGTATATATAATAGCTTTTAGATGAACCGACGACCGTGACGTGGTTCAAGACATTACAACCTCTCCTGCTATGGAATTTTGAGGGTCCTCCTCAAAATTCTGTCCCAGTTTGATGGGTTGATGTTTCTGACTCCTGCTCGCGCGACGATCGGCTAAACTTGATTCGGAATTTTGAGGGTCCTCCTCAAAATTCTTCCCAAGTTTCCAATTGCGGGGAAAAATGAAATTTTATTGAATTATGACCGAACCCATAGGGCTGCCTACGTATCCCCTCTTAAACGAGAATCAAGTCAGGCGTAGTTCAATTTACAACATTGAGAAAGCATAAAGATTATACATAATATCATTTGACTGCATCTGAATTGATTGGTTTTGGCCAAACTTCTCCGTCCATTTCTGCAAGTATGAGGGATCCTCCTGTCAGAACTCGGTGAACCATGTATGGACCTAGAGAACTTCCCTTTGGCTTCATCTTGATGTGGAAAAATCTTCTTCAACACCAGTTGCTGTGGTGCGAACGATCTCGGCTTGACTCTTTTGTTGAAGGCTCTGGACATTCTATTCTGGTAGAGTTGACCGTGAAATATCGCATTCATTCTCTTTCCGTCCATAAGGGCTAGTTGCTCATAACGGTTCTTTACCCATTCTGCATCGCTGAGCTCAGCTTATTTTATGATTCTTAAGGAAGGAATTTCAACTTCGGCAGGAATAATAGCCTCTGTGCCATAAACCAACATATAGGGAGTTGCCCCGGTTGATGTGTGGACTATGGTGCGATATCCCAGTAAAGCAAATGATAACTTCTCGTGCCACTGCTTGTGCTTTTCTATCATCTTCCTTAATATCTTCTTGATGTTTTTGTTGGCGGCCTCTACAACTCCATTCATCTGAGGTCGGTAGGCTGTGGAATTCTTGCGTTTGATTTTGAAATTCTCACACATAACTTTCATCAAATCACTGTTGAGATTGGAACCATTGTCGGTGATGATTGACTCTGGGACTCCGAATCGACAAACACTGTGGTCGCGGACAAAGTCGGCCACGACTTTCTTAATTACTGCTTTGTAGGATGCCGCTTCGACCCATTTGGTGAAATAATCGATGGCTACTAGGATGAACCTGTGTCCGTTGGAGGCGGCATGCTCGATTGGTCCAATAACATCCATTCCCCAAGCGGCGAACAGCCACGGTGAGCTTGTGGCATTAAGCTCGTTTGGAGGTACCTTTATCATGTATGCATGTATCTGACAGCGGTGGCATTCCGGACATACTGGATGTAGTCCGTTTCCATAGTCATCCAAAGTAACCAGCCCGGAGTATCTTTTTTGCTAAAATAAAACCATTCATATGCGGGTCGCAGGTCCCAGCATGGATTTTCTCTAGTAGCTTGGATGCTTCCTTTGCGTCGACACATCTTAATAGTCCCAAATCGGGAGTTCTCTTATACAGGATTCCTCCGCTGTGGAATAAGTTGTTGTACAATCTCCGAAGCGTGCGTTTCTGATTAGGATTTGCAAGCTCTGGGTACTCTCCATTTGACAAATACTCCTTGATATCATGAAACCAAGGTTTTCCGTCTGCTTCTTCTTCGACATGGGCACAGTAAGCTGGCTGATTATGGATCTTCACTGGAATAGGATCAATGAAATTCTTGTCTGGATGCTGAATCATAGAGGAAAGAGTAGCCAATGCATCAACGAACTCATTCTGGATTCTGGGGACATGCCAAAATTCCGTCTTTGTGAACCTGTTTTTCAATTCCTGCACGTGGTGCAGGTATGGCAGTATCTTGGAATTCTTGGTAGCCCATTATCCTTGTACCTGATGTACCAGTGAATCTGAATCACCAATCACTAACAACTCCTGGACGTTCATGTCAATGGCCATGTTGAGCCCTACGATGCAGGCTTCGTATTCCGCCATATTGTTGGTGTAAGGGAATCTGAGTTTGGCAGATACCGGATAATGTTGACCAGTTTCCGATATCAGGACAACTCCAATGCCGACTCCCTTGAAATTCGCCGCCCCGTCGAAGAACAGCCTCCAACCATCATAGGATTCTACAATGTCTTCTCCTATGAATGATACCTCTTCATCGGGAAAATACGTTTTCAGTGGTTCGTATTCTCCATCCACGGGATTCTCAGCAAAATGGTCTGCCACTGCCTGTCCCTTGACTTCTTTCTGAGTCACATAGACAATGTCAAACTCACTCAACAAGATTTGCCATTTGGCCAGCTTGCCAGTGGGCATGGGCTTCTGAAAGATGTATTTTAAGGGATCCATCCTCGATATAATATATGTTGTGTAGGCAGAGAAGTAATGCCTCAGCTTTTGATCTACCCAAGTCAAAGCACAACAGGTGCGTTCCAATAGAGAATATCGAGCCTCGTACGGAGTGAACTTCTTTATGAGATAGTAAATAGCTTGCTCCTTCCTTCCTGTTTCATCATGCTGCCCTAGAACGCAGCCGAAAGCTCCATCTAACACTGCAAGGTAGAGTAATAAAGGTCTACCTGGATCAGGTGGTACCAAGACTGGTGGCATTGACAAGTATTCCTTAATTCTGTCGAAGGCTCTTTGGAAATCATCGGTCCACTTGGTCGCGACGTCCTTCTTCATCATCTTGAAGATCGACTCACATATAATTGTAGACTGCACTATGAACCGGCTGATGTAGTTAAGACGTCCCAGGAAACTCATCACATCTTTCTTGTTCCTTGGAAGTGGTAATTCTTGAATGGCTTTGACCTTTGACGGGTCCAGTTCTATCCCTCGGCGGCTGACAATGAACCCGAGCAACTTACCGGCAGGAACACCGAATGCACAATTCGCGGGATTCAGCTTCAAATTGTATTTTTGCAACCTATTGAAGAACTTCCTCAGATCTTCTATGTGGTCGGTAGCTATCTTGGACTTGATAATAACATCATCCACATATACCTCGATCTCCTTGTGTATCATATCATGGAAGATAGTAGTCATAGCCCTCATATAGGTGGCCCCAGCATTTTTCAGGCTGAACGACATCATCTTATAGCAGTATACTCCCCATGCCGTAACGAAAGCCATTTTCTCATCATCTTCCTCATCCATCCAGATCTGATGATAACCAGCGAAGCAATCCACGAATGACTATAGCTCATGCTTGGCGCAATTGTCAATCAGGATGTGTATGTTCGGCAATGGGAAGTCGTCTTTCGGACTGGCCTGGTTGAGATCCCGCTAGTCGAAACAAACTCTGACCTTCCCATATTTTTTTGGTACTGGCACAATATTAGCTAACCATGTCGGGTATTCCACTACCCTGAGAACCTTTGCGTTGATCTGCTTGGTGACTTCTTCCTTGATTTTCAAGCTTATATCCGGCTTGAACTTTCTGAGCCTTTGCTTTACCGGCGGACACATTGGATTGGTTGGTAGTTTGTGAGCCACAATAGATGTACTTAGACCAGTCATGTCATCGTATGACCAGGCGAATATGTCCTCATACTCCTTTAGAAATTCTATGTATTCCTTCTTCTTTGACGGCGATAAGTGAATGCTGATTCGAGTCTCTTTGACATTTTTTGAATCTCCCAGGTTGACAATTTCGGTCTCGTCCAGGTTGGACTTAGGTCTGTTCTCAAAATTCTCAACTTCTTTGACAATCTCGTCAGGTACATCATCTTCTTCTGAATCAATGTCCGTTTGTTGCGTTATCTCGTTGCATGTCACAGTCATTGGTTCATCAAGACAAGTAATAGTAATGCTGTATAGATAAAGTAGTGAGAGAAGACAACAATAATAAATATTGATTCAAAAAAACTTAAACTTAAAAGAAAATGCTTTTGATAAATTGGATAAATGTTTTGAACATTGAAGATCTTATTGCAGGGATTGAAAAATGCGAAAGAAAAATCATTTAGTAAAAACAATGAACAATGCTTGTTTTAGCCTTGCTACCCCGAGGCTCGTCGGGCTCTGGCTGTTCTGACGGTCCAATTCTTGAGATAAGCTCCTCTGCTCACGGCCTGTATGGAGGGGCTTTCCTCCCCCTCCTCCTCGAGAATAACACAACAATCCATGTCACTGTCCTCCAAGAACAAGTTCCTCAATGCTGCAAGTGCCTCTTCTTCATCTGACCTATAGATAATGCCAGCCTGATAAAAGGTCTGCTCTAGACGCGGTATCAGATGCTCCAGTGGGTAGTAAGGACCACGCCATGGTGGAGACCAGCTCCTGAATTCTTCCCAAGTGTACTCGTATCCTAAGCCGAAAGTGGTGCCATGTTTCTTGAGCTTTATGGGTTTGGATATCCCTTGGAGGTTCTTGCCTAGTTCTTTACCTGGATCATACCCTCACCAATTCATCATGCTTGAGATCTTGCTATCCCACTATTTGTCCTTATCTATGGCATTGACCCGTTCAATGTGGTGGTAGGTTTCTCCACCTAGCTTCCTCCTTCCCTCGATTACCGGAATAGTCTGGCGACTGTAAATAGGGTTGCTACCGTCACCATGAATGATCACTTCCTGGTGGTTCCATTCGAACTTCACTGCCTGGTGCAGCGCTGATGCTACGAGCCCAGCATCATGTATCCATGGCCGTCCTAATAGCAAGTTGTAGGACGCTGGTACATCTATAACTTGAAAGTCAACCTCGAACCAAGTTGGTCCCATTTGCAGGCACAGACTAATCTCACCAATGGCGGACCTCTGAGAACCGTCAAAAGTTTTCACGTTTATCGCTCCATCTCTTATCTCATGCAGCCCCTTGCCCAATTTCTTGAGTGTTATCAATGGACATATATTGAGACTGGATCCCCCATCGATAAGAATCCTGGTGATGAAATAATCTTCACATTGCACGGTGATGTGCAGTGCCTTGTTGTGACCTAACCCTTCAGGTGGCAGCTCATCCTCGTGGAAGGTAATCTTATGGCTTTCCAACACTTGGCCTACCATATTGGCCATTTCCCCGCTAGTGATATTATTCGGCACATATGCTTCATTCATCACTTTTAACAAAGCACTCATGTGCGTCTCAGAATTTTGTAGCAAGGAAACGATGGATACCTGAGCTGGCGTCTTGTTCAACTAGTGGATGACTGAATACTACTTGGCCTGCACTTCCCTACAAAGGTTTTTGGGGCCTGTCTCGATAATGGGTGGCCTATTGGAAGCCTGCTTGCTTGATTCTGCCAGATGTTCAGGGTGTAGACTCTACCAGTTCTTGTCATACCCTATGCCGCGGTAGCTTATTCAGTCTTGACTTTGCCTTTCCTTCTTGCCTCGGCTGCAAAGTCCCATGGTACAACATTCGTATAGAAAGGTGGTGTGGTTGATATTTCCACTGTAATCGGTGCGGCTGCCCTCACTTCAAACGGAATATGTACCTTATGTGGCAGGACTACAACCTCAAATGGTGCGGGTGCATTTGTCGGAGGCATGAATTCGACCTCAATTGGTGTCGGTGTCTTTACGGGTGGCGCTGCTTCAAACTCAAGCGGTACAGACATATCTACCTCAACATCCTCAGACAGTTGAATCTGGACTATGATTGGGTTGAGAGTAACCGCTGGTTTCTTTGGGTCATCGCTTTCTACGATCAACCCGATCGACCCCTCGGGGTCCCAGTCGTCTTCTATTTTAATCATGTGGATGCCTCCACCCTTATGGTCCGGAAGAGGATTGTTGCGGACGTTTGAAGAGGATTCCTTTGCCACAATGATCTTGTTGTCAATCAAAGACTGTATCTTATCCTTCAAAGAGCGGTATTCATCGATGGTATGTCCCTTCATGCCGTAGTGGTATGCACATGACTTGTTTGGGTTGACCCACTAGGAAGGATTCTCAGGGGTCACAGCAGGGATGGGGGTGACATAACCAACAACTTTTATCTTTTCATACAGCTAGTCGATAGGTTTGGCGATGGCGGTGTATTGTTTTGGAGGTCTGCAATCAAAATTAGGTGAAGGTCTAGGAAAGTTTTGGCATGCAGGGGGTGACTGATAGTGGGATGGTTGAGAATTGTAAGTGTGGTAAGCAGGAGTGGGTTGGGAGTATCTGGGTGAAGTGGGTTGATATGTAGGTGGTGGATATGATTGGTAGGTTGGTGGTGGAGCTTGGTATGAGGGTGAGGGTGAGGGTGAGGGTGAGGGTGCTTGGTAATTTGGGGTTGGTTGATATGTGAGTGGAGGTGTTGGGTAAGTTTGGTATTTGAGGGGAGATTTGGTTCTTTGTGTAACCATTACAGCTCCCACGTCCCTTTTCTGGACACACCACCGGACTGTAAAGCCTTATTCGTAGCTTGCAAGGCTTCAAAATTTGTGACCATACCACTCTTAATACCTTCTTTAATTCTTTCACCCAATTTGATAATGTAGGAGAACTTGTGGTTCTCAATCACCATCAATCGCTCATAGTATTGCGGGTCCTGAGCCCGGACAAAGAACTTATTCATCTGTTCCTCATCTAAGGCGGGTCTGACCTTAGCAGCTTCGTACCTCCAGCGAGTAGCATACTCGCGAAATGTTTCCGTGGGCTTCTTCTTCAAATTCTGGATGTAGAACACGTCTGGTGCGTTCTCTGTATTAAACTGGAACCTATCCATGAAGTCAGATGCCATTCTCACCCAATTCGACCGCTTATTGGGTTCTTGGCTAATGTACCAAGATAATGCATCTTCTTTCAAGCTTCTCATGAACAGCTTCATGCGGGTCCTCTCATCTTTCCCTACTCGAACCAGCTTGTCACAGTAGGTCCTCAGATGGACCCTTGGATCACCAGTACCATCAAACATTTTGAACTTAGGAGGTTTGTACCCATCGAGCAGTTCAACATCGGGATGTATGCAGAGATCCTCGTAGTTCAACCCCTCGACTCCTTTGCTTCCCTCAACGCCTTGAACCCAGCTGGTCAGTTTCTTAAGTTCTTCGGCCAAGTTTCTGATAAGCAGATCCTTTTCGTCAGACTCAGGTGTGTATAAGATAGGTTGAGTGGAATGTGGCATGGTCTCCACGTAGATAAGATTGTTGTGGTGGCCTGGTGCATGGGTGTAGAAATGGTCGTTTGTGGAGTTTTGAGGTTCTGGGATAAGTAGCGGAGTGTTCGTTGGGGTATGGCAGGTGTTACAGTGTGTTGGAAGGGTTTGGTTCTTTGGTGGTGTGATGTGATGATGAGCTGTGGTATGATTTTGTTGCTTTGGGATATTTTGAGGAGGTGTAGGATTCTGGGCGTTAGGGAGGTTGACGTTTGGGACGCTGAGGGTGAATGACAGGTTTGCCAAATTTCGAACCTGATCAAGCTCCTCTTGGAACTTCAATAATTTCTGTTCAAGTTGTGACATATTCTCGTTTGGAACCCGAATACCCTGTCCATCAGTGGCATCTACCCGACTGTGTTTTCCTTCCTGACGTTGCCTGAATCTTCCATTTTCTTTTTGCCTTTATTCTTTTCTTTGGGAGGACTAGGAGGATGAGAGGGTGGAGGGCCCTTGGATATTGTGATATAGGATGCTGATACCAGAGTGCACGAACCAACCTTTGGGGAGGGGAATAATAAAAAAGAAAGAAAACAAAAACAAAAGGTAGCCAAGTCAGTGAGGATTATGAAAAGTATTACAGTATTTAAACACATAGTGCGGGAATGTAAAGCGCGTCCTAATTTGGGAACCTCTTTGTGCCTGAGGTAGGTCTAGCGACAAATTTATTTGGAGAACTTGAAATGCTAAATGCCTCATTTCATTGGTAAAACAGACGAATCCCAAAACGACACTAAATAAGCAAGAAATAAAGTCACTAATGGCCATTGGCCTTATTACATCGATAAAGCAAAAGAAAGACATTCCTATCTACTTGGTCCCAGAAGGACCTTCCCCAGACTCGACATTCTTGGCTCCTTCGAATAGATTCCCCAGCTCATGGAGTCCTAGCAGTAGGTATGCTCTAGCCAGATGTCCACCTTCGGTCCCTTCATACTTTTGACAGTCTTCAACCCTTTGATGAATTTGCCCTCCAGCTCGACTATGCCTCGCTCTAAGTATCCCAGCTTTCTATTGGTGCTGATGGCCATGTATTTCCATTCCTCAATTAGCTTCTTCTTGGACTCATGTATCTCGCGGTGCTCGTTCTCGCATTCACGAATCCTCTTGCGCAACTGATTGTACTTGACCTAAGCCTCGGCCTTTTCGTCTATAATCTTGTGACCTCGGACGAACCCTGGTTTGCCCATACCATCCTAATTATCTTCCAACCAACCCGAATAGAAAGGGGTGCAACCAACATGATATTTGTCTAGCTCAATGTTGTCTTTCTCTATTATGATCTTACAGTGCCACATGTGTTGAGCGTGGCACTTGTGAGGACTGTCGTCATTCTGAAAGTCAGCCAGGAAATGACTCATCTTGTCGACCCTTGGTACGACTTGTTTCCTACCCGCTTGTCTCATAACCCGAAGAGGGACGTAAGGATATGTTCCCCTCAGGCCAATCAGTATCAGGAACGGTGCATCTCTGGACCGGACGATGAACTCTTATGTTGGAAACCACTCGAACATCCATTGGACTTGTTCCTCAGTCAGATTATTTGAAGAACTCAACCCACTCTTTAACATTCTCAGGCTGAGCAAACATGTCGGGGATGTAAGTCATCCGCTTTGGATGGTGGAAAGCGATGTGGTCATTCCACGCCCTTCGCTGAAACGCTTGTTGGTACTGGCCCTTTTGAAGATGTTCTAAGAGCCAGAGCTGTAGTAATAAGTTGCATCCCTCGAAGTGTTTTGCTCCCCTTTGGCATTTCTCTAAGGCTCGGTATATGTCTGAAATGATCATGGGCACGATGCTGAATATTTTCCCACCAATTCCTTCCATCAAGGTCTTGGTTACCATAGCCAACCTAATATGGATCCTTTCTTCCTTCATCGGAAATATGATTAGACCCAGGAAGCAAAACATGAAGACAAATAGCCTACGGTGGATGTGCCCGAAGGATGTGATGGCGAATTCATCACGGAAGGTACGGTATGATTTGCTATGGTCGTACCTTTCATACAAGTAGTCAAAAGGGATGTATGATTCTTTCAGGCATCCCAATTATGCGTTGTTCTTTAGGCCCATCATTTTTAAGAAACCCTTGCCTGTGCGGTTCTCAAGCATTAGCAAACCCGGAGTTTACCAAGCTAGACCTGCCAATCCTCCTATTTCCTCTAATAATGGCATCATTTCGATGTCCCCAAAGCGGAAGACGGCCCTTCACAGTCCCATAATAGGGTAGCAGCCTCTATCATCATGTTGTTAGGCTGGATATCTAGGAGGGATGGTAGATTACCCAGATATTTCTTGACGAGCGTTTTGTCACTAGAATGCAGATCTTCCCACCAACTCAGCAATTTTGGGTTGATGTTGTTGACCATGCCGAATCTGGGGACTTCGTGCTTCATATTTCTACAAGGCAAACAAGGTTAGGCCCTGACCCCCACCAGGCTCGACTATTTAACATCAACGATTAGCATGTAAGCAGTTAATTCTCCAAATAAATGCACAGAACGTGATGATGTCCGTTGGGATTTTATGGAAACCCGGTGGACTTTGGACAAGGCTATCTTAAAGCCTATTGTGCGGACAACACGTTAGCCTGGCTAGGTTTGACCATGATGCATGCATCAGTGTAATGGAGTAAGGTTTCTATGGGGTTTTAGACCGGTACCCTTGAGCGGACAACTCAAGTGGGAAAGGCACGGAACTGTCGACTGCACCGCTGATCAACTAGTTTTACCGCAAATAAGCCTTTCTGAATTTAGGGGATAATGATATAGGAAGAGCGCAACCACTCATCAAGCATTGCTATAGGATTTTGTTTGGCACGAGTGGAGTATGAATGTAGGATCATGAATAATGCAATAAACGGTAAACATGTAGTCACGTATTTTCACATTTATGGAAGCAGTAAATACAACAATTTATAATTTAAAATGGTTACAAAGGAAGGAAACAAGAGATATATATCAATTACTTTTGAATAAAATCAAACGCTTAAAGGAAATAAACAAGTAATTGTACATAGGAAGAGGTACAAATTCACAAAGCAACTTGAAATGGTAAAAGCCTGAAAATTCCCCAGCAGAGTCGCCATGCTGTCGCGCCTCCTTTTTCCCCAACACTCCTTTCGGGGCCGGTTAAAAGGGTTTATGACATTGGTTGGGAAAACGCATCCCTTTTGGGAAAGGGGGTTTGCATATTTTGAAGAGTTGCCACCTAACGATTTTAAGGTGCGTTAGGGAACCTATTGGCGGTTCATTTACAACTAAGTTTGACAACTAGAAACAGGGTAAGGGATTGAAATTATCCTAAGGGAAAGGTGTTAGGCACCCCTTAGGATCCACAAGTGTGGTTCCCGGCCAAATAGCATTTGTGAATTTGTACAACTAGCAAGTAAACAATTAATGTCCAAATAGTAGGGGGATTTTGAAATGTTCATAGCTTAAGCACACATATGTTACTAGTTTGGAAATATTTAATAGATAATAGATTTTGAAAAGGATTAGAGTCTAAACATGTCTATAGGATAGGGGTATCCTAGGTTTGTTTATAATATGGATCACATGAATGCAATACCCGCTATGACACTCCTCAAAGAGGGGCTACACGTGGTATTAGAGCACCGGTCATCATATTGATATCTACCCTTTCCCACCCAGTGAAGGTAATTAAAGCGAGTGTTGGTCACGACCTCTATTGCATGTTATTACCCGTCCCTTCCTATTAGTCCCGAAGGAGTTTAGGACTTCTATCCTATGAGGGAGGTTCTAAGCAACCCCTCAGGTTTTAAAGGTAAAATACTAAGGCGACATATAGAAAACAGATAGGACTGCAGATAGGGGATATCATATAAACAGTAAAGGCTCAAGTACCTCCACAGATAATACAAGGAATCAGCATGACTCAAACACAGTTAAGGTCTTGGTTTTAATTCACATCCTAGAGCTTATTATCTAAGTGATAATAACAAAGAGGTAGATTTATTGCATAACTCAGAGGGGAAGTCTTAGTCTGTTTTTGCCTACTGATTTTAAGCATGCTGATAGTTAGACAGTGCACATGTAAGAAGCGCATTCCAGTTTTTAACAGCCTTAATTACCTAAGGCTTGCCTAGGCGTGGCGTAATACTCAATTTTTACCAGAATTGTTTGAAAAAAAACAGTGTAGGAGTTATTTTACCTAGATCATGATGTTCTAGGTTTGTAAGAGACACAGAATTGTTTGCCAGTTTGTTTAAAACATGGCGGGGGGGGGGGGGGGGGNATGCAATGATTTTAGATGCAGATTCCTAAAGCAGGATTTCTAAATGCTTAACACAGTTCATAATATGCAAGATTCCTAAGACATGTTTTCTAAATGCATAAAAGGATCACTTAGTTTCTAAACAGGATCTTATGTAGCGACAGTGTACATTAGTTGTCCTAGGAACAAAATTTCTGTCACGACCCCAAATCCTAACATCCCATGATGGCGCCTATCGTGGAACTAGGCTAGCCAACCATCACTTTACTACGCATTGGTTCTTTTATTATAGTTCAAAATTTAATAATAAGCATGCAACCAAGCATAGAATAGGGTAATTTAGTCTTAGCGTCCCAATAATAGTCTAAACAAAACCTCCCAAGACTGGAGTCAATAGTCATGAGCATCTAAGAATAAATAAATCTAACTCTACTAAAACTATAATATATGCCTCTGAATCAAATGCTAAAACTAAATAAGGAAGGGAAGTGGAGCAGCTGTGGACGCTGGACAGCTACCTCGAAATCCCGCGAAATGCTGTTAACGAACAAGGCAACTACTGCTCCAAATCGGTACCTGGATCTGTGCACAGAGGCACAAGGAGTCTTTATGAGTACTCCAACTCAGTAGTAATGAAAATAAATCACAGTCTGATAATTTTAAAACACACAGTACAGATACACCAATTCACAAAAGCCAGTAAAACACCAAGTCACCAGATAGTATTCATCAAATACATTAGTTCAAAAATCAGTTTCTAGAAATCCTTTGAAATAAGTGTAATATCAGTATATCTCAGTAAAATTCTCAGTAAAAACCAGTTGAAAACGAAGTAAATCATAGTTCGAAAACTCATAAAAATCATCATAAATCTGCCCCTCGGGCCAAAATCATTTATCATAACAATTGCCCATCAGGCATCCTCACAATCAGTCTGTATCAGCCCATCAGGCAATAATCATCACTCAGTATCAGCCCCACAGAAAATAATCATCACTCAATAGGTACCTGCGCTCACTGGGGGTATGTACAGACTCCGGAGGGGCTCCTACAGCCCACACGCTATAACAACATAAGGCCTGAAAGCCTCCTCACAATATAGGCCTGAAAGCCTCCCTCATAAGGCCTGAAATCCTCCTCACAATATAGGCCTGAAAGCCTACCTCATATAAGGCTTGAAAGCCTCCTCACAATATAAGCCTGAAAGCCTCACTTAGTCAGACACTCTCAATTTGCCCTTAGGCTTTAAACATGCCGGGTTCTCGACCCAAAACAGTATTTCATTTTTTTCAATAAATAGTATCAAAATACTCAGAGTGTCAAAAGAATTATCAAGAAAATACTAAGTGAAAATCATAACGTATTAGTTAGGAAGATAGTAAAACATCCATCAAGGGGTAAACAAATCGGCACTAGGCCCCAAACACGGCTTACAACTCAAATCATATCATAATATAATAATACTAATTAAGCATAGGCTTAAAAGTCGGTTTCACAACTCAATAGTCGCCTAAGTAAGGAGTATATCTCCAAAGTTTCAACCTTTTCATTCCAAAACCCGTGAAAGGGTGCATAGTCCGGGGTTTCATACCCTCAGGACAGGATTTAAAGACATTACTTACCTCAAACTAGCCCGAAATTACTTCGCAATGCGTTTGCCTTTCAAATCAACTTTCGGATGCTCCAATCTACCAATTTCAAATTTTTATCATCAAATTATGCTCAAGGAATAAATTCCAATTGAAAAATATCGAATTTTAGCTCAAAAATCCGAATTCGGTCAAAACCCGACCTCTGGGCCCGCGTCCCGAAACTCAGAAATTTTTATTCGAAAATATTCTTCGTCCTCTCACGAGTCCGTACATATAAAGAACACCAAAATCGGAGTTCGTTTGACCCTCAAATCGACCCCTAAAGGTCTCATAATCTCAAGCCCTAAACCCACATTTTTCTACTGATTTCCATGAATTTAATACTGAGATTATGTTCTATAATCACCCATAAACGAGTTTTAAGGTCCAAAATACTTACCTCTATGAATACCATTGATTTCCCTCTTCAAATATCGCCTCAAGAGCTCTTTGTCCGTACAAAAATGGTGTAAAAAGGGTTTAGGTCGCGGAGGGTTTATTTTTATAATTGCCCAGTTAATTATTCATCGCGATCGCAGACTTCCAGTCGCGATCGTGGAGCACAATTTTTCAGCTGCCCCATTTTTCCTTCTGTGATCGCAACATATGCTACGCGACCGCAGTTACTTGTGGCCTACACGTACGCGATCGCAAGTCATCCCACGCGATCGCGAAGTACACCTGACCAGCCCCCACGCGCACCCCTCTATCCCTACGGGATCGCAACACGCCCCACGCGATCGCACTTCTCAGCCTGCTCAACCTCTGCAATCGCGAATACACCTATGTGATCGCAGAGAGTAAAATTCTGCCCCTCTCAATTTGAACTACGCGATCGCGACTCTCAGTACGCGATCGCAGTGAAGGAAAACTTGCTGCACAAAAACCAGAAAACCAACAATTTATCTAAGTCCAAATGAGTCCGTTAACCATCTGATATCAATCCCGAGCCACTCGGGACCCCAACCAATTATACCAACACATCACATATGATCATCCAAACTTAGTTGCACTCTCAAGACACCAAGACTAACATCAAAACACCAAATTTACATCGGATTCAAGCCTAAGAACTTTGATATTTCTAAAATCTACCAACGATGCCGAAACTATCCAAAACAACTCTGATTGACCTAAACGTTTGCAGACATATCCAAAATAACATTACGAACCTGTTCCAACTGTCAGAATTCCATTCCGACCCCGATAGCCTATTTTCCACTGCCAACCGGAAATCGCCAAAAACTAACTTTTCGCCAATTCAAGCCTAATTCTACACCAGACATCACAAAAATATTCCGGACACACTCCTAAGTCCCAAATCACCTAACGAATCTATCCGAGCCATAAAATCCGCATTCCGAGGTCGTTTACCAATAAGTCAACTCTCAGTTGACTTTTTCCATTTTAAGGCTATTTTTAAGACTAAATGGCTAAATTCTCACCACAACCATTACGATTCAGAGCCTACCAACTCTAACACATCAAGAACAGTATAACCAACCTATGACAAGTCAATTACAATAATTATAATACAAGTTCTACGTAACGACCGACCGGGTCGTTACACTAACCTTGTAAGAGGGAACTCATCCCTTAGGTGGATTTTATTGTGTTCTTGGGTGGGGAGCTACGTACGCACAAGGTTACGAGAGCCCGTGCGTAGATATATTCCATGATATGTCTGGGTAGACTTAGATCCACATCATGCTTTAATTTTACCATTATGCTTATCTTGCATATTAACTATCATGAATAGAATTGAGACTAGGGATTTTAATGTTTCAATTATCGACTTAGCCTTCTTATTTTGGAAAATTGAGGGATATTTAATAAAAAATTCCATGTCCTCTCGCGTCGCAAGTACTTCCACGAGCGAGGTAAATTGCTCTACTCTTATGGGATCATGTCGTTCGCCTCAGTAGTATGATAACACCACTCTTATGGGATCGGGTCGTTGACACTACTCTTATGGGATCGGCCCGTTCGCCTCAACAGTATGATGGTACCACTATTCTTATGGGATTGGGTCGTTCGCCTCAGCAAACTTCTAGCTTAATTATCAAAATGAGTTCCAGATTGAATAATTGAGTTAGTCTGATAACCAACATAATGTATCTTTTTGTATCATATTATTATAGGTAAATGAGATGGAAAAGCTGTCGTGAGATAACTAGAATAAAACATGAGGTAATACTCGACATATGACGACCCAACATGTAATACAAACTTATACATATGACATACGTGCATATACTAAACATAGGCCGACAAGGCCATACAATCTTTCACGTACATGACATATGTCTACAAGCCTCTAAGAGTAGATAAATACCATAAAGGTTGGGACAGTGCCCCGCCATACTAATCAATACATATCCAAATCATACTGACCAAATAAGCAACTCCAGAGCAAAATGGAACGCACCAACACCTTCCGCTAAGCTGATAGCCTACTTGGAGGACTCTCAAACTGTCTATCGGGACATACGGGAATGAAACGCAACACCCCCAGGCAAAAGGGACGTCATTACAAATAATGTACCGAGTATGTAAGGAATGAAAATCAGTAAAAAAAAAGACATGAGAGAAACATGGAGTAAAATACTCAACATGTAAGTCTGAATAGCTCTGTGAATCATTTCACATTTATAATGTCATGCATATGCGTATAAATGTCGTACCATGCATAGGTATATGCGTACATAACATCATCAAGCCTCTAAGGGCATCCCATCATATCATCTCGGCCACTATGGGCAATCATCAACGTATACCAGCTGATAAGGTGGTGGTGTATATAACGGTGTAACCTTTTCTCATATCCTATATACATATAATATACGCGTATATAACGCCATCTGCTCGTGGGTCAATGTACATGTATAAATGAATTAAATGCATAAGAAGTACGTTAATAAGATTTCTCAGAATGTTATAAGATCAATATGCCTGTCGGATAAACTTTATCAACTACGTATTGTTCTGAGACCCATGAACAAAAGATATAATAATAAGACACATGGGGAATAAAAAACATAGGCACCCCTAGTGCTTCTATGAGTAGAGACATTTATGAAAGTTGTGCGTTTACTCGTTTTGTTTGTATCATATGGATCATGCCAAAAGTAAAGAAGGGATAGACTTAACATACCTGAGCCGATTCTCTTGGCAATCCCTCTAACACACGTTAATCGCGACAAAACACGTAACGACGAGATCGAAGTAGGAAAAAATCCGTATGATATTCTTGAGAAAGATTATATCGTGTTGTCTTAGAATTACATCTCACGCTGCTATTACATAATCTTGTATGAAATTTGGTTGAAGCAAAATCATGTTGCCATTCGATATGATATAAGCATATTTCAAGAAAATCATATTGCTATGTAGATTAGATAAAAACATTACTCTTTATGATTTTGAGAAGTCTTTTACCTTAGTGGGTGTGGGCCCCACTTAGGTGATGACTTAGCCAAAAGTTCCTCCAAATGTGCCACCTTGTTTTGTGATTTAAGAGTCATTATATGTGCATAGTTTGCTGCCACGCTAGGGTCTTATCAAGCCTATCCAATAATTATTCATCCATTTTCTTAATTAATTTGTTAATCCCTCACAAATCCAAAAATTAACCAATTACTCATATAATTAAGAATTATCTTAAATTACTTAAGATACTACTTACTTTTAACATAGTTTATACACCGACTATCATGGTCATGTGGTACCTTATAGAGCACTAGTCCATAAATACCGGGTATTATAGCTCGGACCGTATTTTATCCCAAATTGACAATCTTCAACGAAACTCATTTTCATTGATTCGTTTACCTATAACCTTTACGGAACTTACTGTAACGACCCGATCCGTCGTTACGTAGTATACGCATCTATTCCTTTATTTCTATCTTGTAGTAGCTCGGTTAGACTGTTCATGGAGTGTTGGGGTTGGTTGGTTCGGGTTCAGAGTGAAAATAGAGTGGATTGAGACACTTAGTCTCTAACAAGAGCTTTAGAGTTGGAAAAGTTAACCCGGAGTTGACTTATTGGTAAACGAACTCGTAATACATATTTTATGGTTCGGATAGCTTCGTTAGGTGATTTGGGACTTAGGAGTGTGTTCAGAATATTTTTAGGATGCCCGGTGTAGAATTAGGCTTGAATTGGCGAAATTAGTATTTTGGCGAACTCCGGTTGATAGGCGAGATTTTGATCCGAGGGTCAGAATGGGATTCTGAGAGTTGTTGTAGCTTCGTTAGGTCATTTTGGACTTGCCCACAAAATTTTAGGTCATTCAGAGATGGTTTGGTTGGCTTTTTGATCAAATGCGTGTTTCGAAAGTTTTTGGGAATCATAGGCTTGAATTGGATGAGAATTTATGGTTTTGATGTTGTTTTTGGTGTTTTAATGGCTCGACTAAGTTTGAATAACCATGTTTGATATGTTGGTAAGTTTGGTTGGGGTCCCGAGGGGCTCAGACTTGATTTCGGACGTTAAACGGAGAAATTGGGACTTGAAATGCAGCTGAAGCTAATACTGCTTGTGTGATCGCACCTGCGATACTTGGGCCGCAGGTGCGGACATCGCAGGCACGAGGGTGAAGGCGCAAGGGCGGAAATAATCGCAAGGGCGGAAAGAAAATCGCACCTGCGAGAAATGGGTTCGCAGGCGCGGGCTCTGAGTGTTAAGTGAAGGACCGCATGTGCGGTCAATATGTCGCCCCTGCGGTACCGCTATTGCGATAAAGAGGCCGCAGGTGCGAAGTCTGGGAGTTTAACTGAGTTCCACAGGTGCGGTCAAAATGTCGCGTCTACGGAGTCGCAGGTGCGAGAAATGCACCGCTGTTGCGGAATGCCTGGGCAGAACTATAAAAAGGCAGCCTTCGCGAAATTTGTCCCCTTTCACCATTTTTACACACGGGTTGGAGGTTTTGAGGGCAATTGAAGAGGGGTTTCGTTGTTTCTTCAAGGAGGTAAGTTTCTTGGACTCAAAACTCGTTATATTGTGCATTAAGAACGATTTTAGGTTGAAATCATGGGTAAAAACAGTAGAAAAATGGTGGTTAGGGCTTGGATTTAGGAGAGGAAGAATTGGGGAATTGGAGGACCATTTGAGGTCCGATTTTCGTGTTCTTGGTATGGTTAGACTCGGGTAAGGACAAGGAACCTAGTGTTGTGAAAATTTCTGACTTTCGAGACGTGGGCCCGAGGGCCAGATTTTGACCAAATTCGGGATTTTGGTATTTTTGCCAAATTTTGATTTAGGGACTGTTCCTTAGCACATTGTGACGCCATGTAATTGATTATTGATAGATTTGGAGAATTTG
>ML244353.1:0-26691 GCA_005239495.1 Nicotiana undulata
TTATTAAACATGCATGCAAGGTCTTAGTTAATATTTTCAAGAAATAATCCATGCAAATCCTCCATTTGTTTAAAATCAGAAAATTAATGGAAAAGGAGTTGGGAACCCTTTCTCTCTCAAGAAATCCCCTTTCCTTCTCTCTATTTTGTTCAGAAAACTTGTAAAAATGAAGGGGTGGGGTGTTTTAATGAACTGGGGTCGGCTTTTAAAATTAGAAAAATTAGGAGCCCGACACCGGAATGCGGTCAGGAATGCGATCGCATTCCTGACATGCTGTCCGCAGAGACGACCGCAGAATGGCCCTCCAGGTGGGCCAAAATTAAAACACACTGTGCAGGTATGCGACCACTATACGGTCCGCATACACGTTATGCGATCGCATAGTGTGTCGCATAACCTCCCTCACAGAAATCAAAGGGCAAGAATGCGACAATTATGCGGTCCGCAGAACCGAAATGCGATCGCATAATGGACCGCATAGTTGTCCTCCAATTGGGCAGTGGCCTGCCCAGGTATGCGACCATTATGCGGTCCGCATACCCGTTATGTGATCGCATAGTGCGTCGCATAATGCCCAACTTCTGGAAAATTTTATTCTTTCAAATTCCGGGGTACTTTACACAATCAAGGCCTGTTTTAAGAATTTTTACAGTTATAACAACTCGGGGACTTATTCGGCATTATTTTAAACAAGAAATTTTACGGGTCTTTACATTCTCCCCCCCTTAAAATCATTCGTCCTCGAATGAGGATTTTTGAAATCGTTTGGTTTTGAAAACATGATATGCAAACTTCCAGATTTACACTAACTCCAATATTTTTAGAAAATTTTGCCAGAGTCTCCTTTGTATTTAGACCCATATACCTGTCAGAGAGCCCCCGAAACACATTTTCAAGCATCATTCACAGTTTCTGTTATCCCTTCAACTAGTATACAATTCATTACCTCAATACTTGCACACATCCGATTACTTTGATAACTACACATAGTTCATTCTCTTTACATCACAAATTAGCATATGATTCAATTAGTGGCAGATACTTGCACATAATTTGGTCACTTTATTGAGTCCCATACGATTCAATCACCTCAATACACCATATGTATAGTGCAATTAATCATTACCAATCTGCACTACTATTAATCATTTTTGCCTATCACACAAGTTTCACAAAACTTTCATTTACTTCAAGGATTGCACACCACCCATTTAATAACCTCATATACAGTTTTTAGTACGCATTGAAAAGTTACAACAATAAGGCAATTAGGGAAAATTGGGTGTCTTTGCACGAATCTGAATACAACATCAAATTGCCTTGGGACATTAATTCGTACGATCATTACTACACTTGTTCGAACAGATGGGGATATTTTTCTCTCATTTCTTTTTCTGCTTCCCACGTGGCTTCCTCGACTTGTTGACTTCGCCACAACACTTTCACGGAAATAATATCAACTCCCAAACATACAAAACAAGGATGACAGATAGACACCTCGCATGAGTTAACTATCCATTAACTTTACCTTTAATGATTTCCATTGTACAATTTACATTCCACCAGACATTACAATTCATGGTAACAACAACAGCCCACAATTCTATCACATGGCATCATACCATCAAGGATATCATTTCATAGTAACCAAACAATCATGTGTTCATAATAATCCCTACCAGCCATTAATGTAATCACGAAGGTGTTCATCAACAAGAATATAATTTCATTTCAATCAACAATCCATATGAAGTCAAGCCACGATGATTCTTGCCAATAATGCATCATATAGGATATTACCATGATCATATAGTTCAATCAAATCAATTCACACCCTTCTTTTATCACTACCTTCTTAGACATAAACATATGAAAACACAAAGTACATGAGGAACAGTTACGGGGAACATCATACTCCTAGTGCAACCTAATGGGAAAAATGCTCTTATGTACCCTTCATTTTCAATTCACATAACATCTATAGGGGAAATTTTTGAGAATAACCGGTTTACCCTCCTGAATTCTAAATCTCTATGCGAACACCCAAACTAAACTCGTGGTGACCTTCATGATTTCTCTAAGATGTGCCATAGTAAATTGACCATAGAATTACCTACTGAATATATTAGATCACAGGGTGACTTTGACACATTTGAACTTTCAATACCAAAATAGGCCAAATACAGTGAGGAGCAACGGAGTTCAAGATTGGGCTGGAATTATTCAGGAATCCATTAATGTGCTGAGCAGAGTATTTTATGAGGTTATATGCTAAGAGACACGATGATCTATATTAACGATGCCGACATAGTTTAATCCAGGTGGCTACATCAATTATCAGATAAGTGAAGCATAGTGGTAACTATTATTCTTAGATGAGGTGGATACCATGTATGTGAACTTGAGACTTTAAAGAACTGATCAAGTAGGATACACCAGCTGTGTCTCTGAGTGTAAGGTAAATAGTTGAGCTCAAATGGTAAGACTCTTGCAACATGGGTGTGATTGAGGCCGCAAATGAAATACATGGAATTTGATTTCACTCCTAACAATAAGCGACACAAGGACTCTATGCCACAAGCGCATGAGGATGGAAAAGAAGTCATCTACTTATGAGGTTATCATAATTCGAACAATCTACCCCTTCCCAATGCGGTGGAATGCCAGAGGTAGCAAAATTTCCCATACATGACCATGACGTTGTCAATACTCTTAGAAGCCGAGTGAGCAGAAATTCACATAACCTCATCAAATCCGAACCATTTAAGACTTTTGAAAAGGGGACACACTTTGATTCGAAATCATAGCAATTTAAGCTTGAACTTTAAGGAAAATCATTACTTTTGGAACCCATGAGACATGCCCTCGTAGCCCTAGAAAATCATCAACAATGGCGAGAAAGTACTCAAAATCATTACGAGCTAGTGTAGAATAAGGCCTCGAAGTGACCATATGAATAATTATGAAAGGGTGAGAAGTCTTGATGCACTTATCGGAGAAGAGTAACCCAAGTTATCTAGTCACATGGACAAGTAGAGCAGGTAGATGATTGCTTAGGAGGAAATCTCACAAGGAGTGCGAGCAATATCTTTTTTCATAACAAAAGGAACATACCCCAACCCTCGATGCCATAAGGTATAAAATTAGGTTCACAAGGAGAGTTACCAGATAAAAATAGATAGTAAGGCAGCACAACTAAGAACACCATTTGGAATCAACAAGTTTAAACAGAGTTGAAGACATTTAGAAGTCTGTAGTAAAGGGGAAATTTGCCCACTCCCAGGGCGCTTGTAGAGTACATAAAAGTGAGGTTAATTAAATCAGATCATATAGTTGGATAACTAGTTGAGAAATTGAGATAATATCGCATTGAAGATTACGGGTAAACAACACATGATGCAAGACAAATGAAAAGAAAGTGAGAGAGCTTATAGAAGTGACCTTTACATTGTAACCACTAGGAAAGGTGATAATATAAGGGGTTACGAGGAACTTTACGTTTTTGAAAGAAGATCTCCGCATATAGTCACATGATGTATAGCTCCAAAATTTAAAAATCACTTATGGCTAGTGACTCTACTTCATAATGAAGCTTCACAACACCCTTCTACAAAACCCTTGATGAACTTGAAGTGAAGTGGGAACCCGCGTAATTTGTGGCATTTATTAATCCATTGACCAGATATCTAGAAGTATTTTAAAATTAGATCTACTCTTTCTGGTTCAGAGTTCAACCTTTAAGGATAGTGCTTCTAAGGGGGTAGGATTTGAGAACGAATAATATAGTCGATAGTGAATGAAGCAGGCTCGTAGTTAAAGTAAGAGGATGGATTGACTTACCCCTGCCACCTATAATCCCATATCCTTATTTAGTTATGTCAGAATACTGAAAAACCCAGTAATATCAGAGGACCGAAAACTAGTTAACTAGAAAATAAAGGTATTGTTACATCTATCCCATTTTCTGGATTCAGCGGAATTGGTACAGAATTAAGGTGGATCACCATTTATAAAAGAAATTGTATTTCTAGATACTAGGGACAAAATTATGCTCTTTCTTCAGCCCTCGAAATTGGAACTGAGAAATGGGTCAACAACTAGAGGAAAGTCGGGTATGTCAGAGTAGCTAATCACAAAAAGAACTTGAGGTTTTAAGAGTAACTCAAGAGCTTCACGGCTAGTGTAGCCACTACAAACATCAAAAATCAGCTGGATTCGTAGCAACATGGAGCGATTAACATATAACGACACTTAAACAAGTATTATGCAATCCAAAGGAGGAGCGAAAATGCTCGTCTTCCTTATAACCAAAAGAAGAACAACCTTCAAGAATAAGATGAGCAACAAGAATAAGATGAGCAACAAGAATAAGTAGCTAGATCCAGCTACAGGGAGGCTCGACGGACCCTAGCTTTGATGGAGATTTAATAATGTTTAAAATCAATTGAGCAGACCAAATTCAGAAAATAACCTGTCGGAGAAGGGGGAGATTCTCGCCAAGCAATTAAAAATTTAGCCGATTCCGACCACTAGGCCAAAATAAAAGCCTCAACAAAGATAGAGCGAGGGCGCTACCATACTAGAGATGATGATGAAACAAAGCAAGATCTTCACCTATATCAACATTCAGATTGAAGCAGAAACCCGAAGAAAAGGGCCAAGAAAAGATATCTTTTTATTTTGTGCGAACATATGATAATGGTTCATCCCTTCATTCGATGAGAAATTCTTCGGGTATAGTCCCTTGTTAGAGTTTAGAAAGGCGTGTTGGAAATGGTAATTCTATAGCTACAACTCAATTCAAGGACATGATCATAGAGCTCGATATCATAAAAGATTGCATATAAGAAAATTTGTGGTAGAGTGAATTCAAGAAATATTGGATCTCGTTCAAAGAGTAGGTGCATGCAATGGTTTGCGACTCAACATTCATTAAGACCATGCTTATGAAGGTTCTTCAATATGGATGTACATACACAACAAGAGCACGTTGGTACCATACCGATATACTATAGGATTTGGTGGTGCAGGGACATCAATAGGGACAAGGGCACTCCCCTCTTAGCGATAGGTTCTACCAATCCCTCCACAGCTCAATACATTCTCCTAACAAGCCCTTGGGCAGTCCCTTCGGACTCAATGGTGGGATCATTCCCTCCTCATGGCTTCAAACACGCGGATTATGGTATCATGATTACTCATTTTGAGAGTAAGGCTTGGAGAGAAAACTAACTCCCTAACTTGAGCTCTATCGCACGATTGGAGTATCAAAGAAGGGTGAAATTCCTAAATGTCCATGTAGCCCCCTAATTATAGATGTGGTCGACAACACACCGATAAGAAGGGCTCTACTAGACACGGCTCCGAGAAATCCTAGGACACTTTAAAACCTTAGGCTTTGATACCAAGTTTGTCACGCCCCAAAATAGAGGGACGAGACCGACGCCTAACTAGGTGATGTCACGACCCAAAACCTATGGGTTGTGATGGCGCCGGACTCCACTGTCAGGCAAGCCAACCCCTTAATCAGTTAAAATACCTTCCTATTTAACAATTTCGAAATCGTCGCCTTTATTGCATTTCATAATCAACTAAATAATTTTTTTGTAAATTAAACACGACAAGAAACCAACTTAATACAAAAAAAGGAAATACCGAGACATCCCCAAAACCCGGTGACACAAGTACATGAGCAGTTTCTAAGAATTTATACAATTATACAACTCTTGTCCGAGAAATAAATGGGACAAAGGCAATAGATATAAAAATGTAAGTACATAGAAGGGAGACTCCGGCAGCTGTGGAACGCCTCTGGATGAATGCAGCCCGTATAAGTCCCCAAATCGATCACTGTACTATAAAGGTACCTGTGCAACAAAATGCACAGAAAGTGTAGTATGAGTACATATACATATATGTACCCAGTGAGTATCCCGTCTAATATCGAAGAAGTAGTGACGAGAGGTCGACTTGANAGTAGTGACGAGAGGTCGACTCGATACTCACTAAGGTCCAACAGTAATAAAGTAAGCAGGATGTAAGGAAAACTGTAGGCAAGTAAAACAAATAATCAAGTACATCAATATCCGGCATCAAATAACAATCTCAAATCAAACAAGTTTGGTATCCGTCGTGGCGTACGACCCGCTCTCATATGGTACTCACTCACATCGCTCCGCCGTGGCGTACGACCCGATCCCATCCTGTAAATCTTCGTCGTGGCGTACGGCCCGATCCCACCCTGTAGTCTCAATCTCCGTCGTGGCGTACGACCCGATCCCACCCTGTAGTCTTCGCCGTGGCGTACGATCCGATCCCATAATATACTCTCTCATCACTCTGCCGTGGCGTACTGCCCGATCCCATAATATAATCACTCGTCACTCTGCTGTGGCGTACGACCCGATCTCATAATATAATCAATCGTCACTCTGTCGTGGCGTACGGCCCGATCCCATCCCGTGATTCTCTTATAACACTTAAATCAAGCCAAGTATCACAAAGTTCAAAGACAACAATACCAATCACACAAGTATACAAGTCATATTTATGCTACAACAGGGAAAAACAATGAACATGTTGTGTCCTAACTACCCGGACGAAGCAGTAATAGCCACTACGTACGGACTCTCGTCACTCGGTGCGTACGTAGCCCCCAAACAAGATCACATAGCAAACAAGGTTACCTAGAGGGACAATGTCCCTCTTACGAGGTTAGAAAGGAGACTCACCTCGCTCCGAAGATTCATCACCGACCTCCAAGCCTCTACGACGACTAAAAATGGATGCGCACGCTCCCAAACTATCCAAATAACGATAATTCAATAAAAATATACTCAATAGATCATAACCAATTCAAATTACAAAGTTCCTCAGCCCGGCTTAATGAAATGACCAAAATGCCCTCGGGCCCACGTGCCCGGACCTCGAAATTTCTTGAAGAAAATCTCTACCCGAAGCTTTACTAATTCAATTACACATTTTACTCAGTTATTCATGCTCAATTCATGGATAAAATCCAAATTTCCAAATTCTAGGTTTCTTCCAAATTTTTCTCAAATTTTCCCTAATTTTCATGTTCTAATCCATGTAATAATCTTGTATTTAACTTGAAAATAAGTAGAAACAACTTACCTTTGATGCTTGATGAAATCCCCCTTTAAATGCTCTCCAAAATCATCCAAGCCAAATGAAAGGAATGAAGAAAATGGGCCAAATTCGTGTTTAAAGAATCTGCACATGCTTCACCGGGTTGTACCTTGCACTTGTGTTGTACAGGTTGTACATCCTATTAAAATTTTCCCTTGTTGGACACCTTCTGTTAAAACACCTATAACATCTTGTCAAAATATTCAAATAACAAACGGTTTGAAGATTTAAAAACTAGACTCGAAGATCTTTAATTTGATAGGTTGTACACCATATAACTCCTTATATATCCCGAGATATGAGCTTCTAAAGTCAGCTCCAGGCATCAGAAAATTCTTGCGAAAACTGCTCCACCAGTCTTCTTCAATCGGTCATAACCTTTTGCACAAAACTCCAAATGACACATGGTTTAATGTTCTGAAGACTAGACTTCAAGATCTACAACTTCATGTTTTGAAAATTTTCAGATTGCTTATAGATTCTTATATATACGTTTCTAAAGTTAGCTCCTCGACGCACAATTTGCTGTCCAAAAATGCACCAGAAAATTTCTGCAATTTTTTTCCCTTCTTTTTCGTCCGAAATTCATTCCGTTAACCTTCTGAAATCCACCCGAGGCCCTCGAGACCTTAACCAATTATACCAAAATGTCCCAAAACATGATACGAACTCGCTCGAGGCCTCAAATCACATCAAACAACGTCGAAATCAAGAATCGCTCTCCCATCCAAATCTTTAGGAACTTAGAATTTCAAACTTCTACATCCGACGCCGAAACCTATCAAATCACGTCCAATTGACCCCAAATTTTGCACACAAGTCATATTCGACATTACGGACCTGCTTCAACTTTCGGAACTGGTATCCGACCCCGATATCAAAAAGTCAAACTCTCGGTCAAATTTCTCAAAAACCTTCAAATTTCTATCTTTAGCCAAATGACTTCAAAATGACCTTCGGACATCCGAATTCACTTCCGATCGCGCTCCCAACTCCAGAATCACAATACGGAGCTATTCCCAGACTCGGAATCCCAAACGGACATCAATATCATTGAAATGCACTTCAAGCCAAACTTAAGAAATTTCTTAAAAATGCTGACTTCCACAATATACACTGAAACGCTCTCGAGTTATCCAAATCTTGATCCGGACATACGCCCAAGTCTGAAATCACCATACGAATCTGCTGGAACCTTCGAATCCTGATTCCGAGGTCGTTTACTCAAAATTCCAGTCTTACTCAATTTCTTCAACTTAAGGCTTCTGAAATGAGAATTTTCCTTTCAATTTAACTCTGAACCTCCTGAATTTCAACTCTGACCATACATACAAGTCAAAATACCCGAAATGAAGATGTTCATGACTCCTAACTACTGAACGACGCGCTGGATCTCAAAATGACCGGTCGGGTCGTTACATTCTCCCCCACTTAAACAGACGTTCGTCCTCGAACGTACCAAGAACTGCCCCAGAATTATCTGAAATCACTGACCAACACCACGTGCACCTGCCCGTGATGACACTGCCCATTTGAACACATTAACTAGATAAAATCTGAAGATATTCCTTTTTTTTCCATATATTAAACTCAGACCCCTGTTCCAACACTTGAAATTCTCTATCATGCCTGATTCTAATATGTGCGCACCGTATCAACTACCACACGAGGCATCAGAACAAAACTGCGTATCCTTGTTGAATCAACACCATACACCGCATAATCCATCATCTGACCACAATGACGCTCCCTGAACCTTAATAGCCAGAATTCTACGAATTTGATGCTCTCAAAGCACCTTATAAGATACACACATACATCCTGCTATAATGCTGACGATACCACCACAACGGAGGAAATGTGTAGAAATTCCTAACCAACTGCAGAGTTAACTAAACATTGAAATCCTTTCTCCTGACTAAGATCATCATCTCATTACAACCAATGATGGTGATTGTCCTGTAATATACGTGCATAGTCTTATCACACCGATCCAGATTTATAAATTTCGTCTTACCCAGTATGAACTGCTAAGACAACCAATCACCCCAAACACGACCATTAGCCTCACACGATGCCACAATGCGCCAATAGGCCACAANTTATGAAGTAACACAAGAAAATAATTACAGGAGCCTTGCTCAACATCACACTGTTGCGGCATGCAATCCGATCCAAATAACATACCCGTGGCGGCATGCCACCCGATCCCATCATAAGATTTACATATGGAAATATACACGGAGCTGAATTGCTCACTATTACAAATCACTAAATATCAGTCACAAGCACGCTAAGTGCATAATACCATTCTGGGGAGACTGATAGAGCCATATGCTACAAAAACTCCAGCACGACTAAGGTGCGATATATAATCTCAATCTCAGGAGCCATCCTGCTCACATAACCTTGTCACTACGCGGAACCTCAACACATAAGAAATTATCAAGTTGTTTCACAACTCACACGGCACAATCACAATATCACATGAATTTGACGAAGACGGGACAACACCTGATATCCCAATGCTCCTCCATGAGGAGTGCCATATTGAAATTAACACTTATGACTCGCAGGGAGCCCAAAATCTTGTTTAAGTCCATTCACTCACTTCAAGTCGATTCTGCTCGCATTGAACTAGGCTGATAGCCTTACCTGGGTCCAAATAACCCGCTTCCTTTTTCTTATACACACGAGGACAACCATCATAGCCGAGATAAACACCCCACAATCCACAACCAACTAAGTCGAACGCCTTCCAGGTATAAATTCTCAATTAAGCAATATTACACTCCTTTATACTTGGTCTAATTCTTCAACCAATCAGGTGACTACATGCCACACTTATGCAATCTTCCCGCGGTCATGCTCCCACGGCCTTCCACACAAGGTAACAAGTATGCACATCCATACCACCGACCACCCTAAGGCTGTAAAACAATTCAAGGACCCGTAACCAGGATACAAAGCCTCTTTCCCCAAACACCGAACTCAGATGACAACTGAAGACAATATCAGTTTATTCTAATCATTTAAATCCTTTGTTCTTGCTCCTCCGAGCATCATGACATCCTTGTTAACACCGAACCACAAATCTCGATTCTTACGTCCAGTTACATACTGCTAACTGCACCTAACATGCCAATATGATAGTGCGATAATTCCATCATAACTCCTGAACCAATATTAGGGTGAACACTCCATCATATGGAGCCTTTACTTACCTCAATTCCTGAGAACCATAACAACACACAAGTGAGCTCTCACAATCACAATACATGCAAATCCTTAAGTAGTGGTCTGAACCACCATAACCCTTCTGGGACCTGCCTACACCTGACATGCCATAGCACTTGAATGCTTCCAACTGAAATCTATTACGACGGCCGACAGGCCTCACACATATCTACACAGACCGTACACGTACTCAATCATGCCGAAGGAAATGATCACTGTCGTACTTGTGCCATTTAAACCATGGCTAACCATTCTATCTTCTTTTAATCATCTTTAGTTGCCTCAAAGGTAATAGTAACTTCCTTCAACTCATAGCAGCTCAACCCTCACAATCCGAGAAATAAATGGGACAAAGGCAATAGATATAAAAATGTAAGTACACATAAGGGAGACTCTGGCAGCTGTGCATGAATGCAGCCCGTATAAGTCCCCAAATCGATCACTGTACTATAAAGGTACATGTGCAACAAAATGCACAAAAAGTGTAGTATGAGTACATATACATATATGTCCCTAGTGAGTATCCCGTCTAATATTGAAGAAGTAGTGACGAGAGGTCGACTCGATACTCACTAAGGTCCAATAGTAATAAAGTAAGCAGGATGTAAGGAAAACTGTTGGCAAGTAAAACAAATAATCAAGTACATCAATATCCGGCATCAAATAACAATCTCAAATCAAACAAGCTTTGGTATCCGCCGTGACGTACGACCCGCTCCCATATGGTACTAACTCACATCGCTCCGCCGTGGCGTACGGCCCGATCCCATCCTGTAAATCTTCGTCGTGGTGTACGGCCCGATCCCACCCTTTAGTCTCAATCTCCGCCGTGGCGTACGACCCGATCCTACCCTGTAGTCTTCGCCGTGGCGTACGGCCCGATCCTATAATATACTTTCTCATCACTCTGTAGTGGCGTACGGCCCGATCCCATAATATAATCAATCATCACTCTGCCGTGGCGTACGACCCGATCCCATAATATAATCACTCGTCACTCTACCGTGGCGTACGGCCCGATCCCATAATATAATCAATCGTCACTCTACCGTGGCGTACGGCACGATCCCATCCCGTTATTCTCTTATCACACTTAAATCAAGCCAAGTATCACAACGTTCAAAGACAACAATACCAATCACACAAATATACAAGTCATATCTATGCTACAACAGAGAAAAACAATGAACATGCTGTGTCCTAACTACCCGGACGAAGCAGTAATAGCCACTACGTACGGACTCTCGTTACTCGGTGGGTACGTAGCCCCCAAACAAGATCACATAGCAAACAAGGTTACCTAGAGGGATAATTTCCCTCTTACGAGGTTAGAAAGGAGACTCACCTCGCTCCGAAGATTCATCACCGGCCTCCAAGCCTCTACGATGACTAAAAATGGATGCGCACTCTCCCAAACTATCCAAATAACGATAATTCAATGAAAATATACTCAATAGATCATAACCAATTCAAATTACAAAGTTCCTCAGCCCAGCTCAATGAAATGACCAAAATGCCCTCGGGCCCACGTGCCCGGACCTCGAAATTTCTTGAAGAAAATCTCTAGCCGAAGCTTTACTAATTCAATTACACATTTTACTCAATTATTCATGCTCAATTCGTGGCTAAAATCCAAATTTCCAAATTCTAGGTTTCTTCCAAATTTTTCTCAAAATTTCCCTAATTTCATGTTCTAATCCATGTAATAATCTTGTATTTAACTTGAAAATAAGTAGAAACAACTTACCTTTGATGCTTGATGAAATCCCCCTTTAAATGCTCTCCAAAATCATCCAAGCCAAATGAAAGAAATGAAGAAAATGGGCCAAATTCGTGTTTAAAGAATCTGCCCATGCTTCACCGGGTTGTACCTTGCACTTGTGCTGTACAGGTTGTATATCCTATTAAAATTTTCCCTTATTGGACACCTTCTGTTAAAACACCTATAACTTCTTGTCAAAATATCCAAATAACAAACGGTTTGAAGATTTAAAAACTAGATTCGAAGATCTTTAATTCGATAGGTTTTACACCATATAACTCCTTATATATCCCGAGATATGAGCTTCTAAAGTCAGCTCTAGGCATCAGAAAATTCTTACGAAAACAGCTCCACCAGTCTTCTTCAATCGGTCATACCCTTTTGCACAAAACTCCAAATGACAAATGGTTTAATTTTCTAAAAACTAGACTTCAAGATCTAAGGCTTTCATGCTTCTACAATTTTCAGATTCTTTATAGATTCTTATATATACGCTTCCAAAGTTAGCTCCTCGACGCACAATTTGCTGTCCAAAAATGCACCAGAAAATTTCTGCAATTTTTTTTCCTTCTTTTTCGTCTGAAATTCATTCCGTTAACCTTCTGAAATCCACCCGAGGCCCTCGGGACCTTAACCAATTATACGAACATGTCCCAAAACATGATACAAACTCGCTCGAGGCCTCAAATCACATCAAACAACGTCGAAATCATGAATCGCTCTCCCATCCAAATCTTTAAGAACTTAGAATTTCAAACTTCTACATCCGACGCCGAAACCTATCAAATCACGTCCGATTGACCCCAAATTTTGCACACAAGTCATATTAGACATTACAGACCTGCTCCAACTTTTGGAACTGGAATCCGACCCCGATATCAAAAAGTCAAACTATCGGTCAAACTTCTCAAAAACCATCAAATTTCTATCTTTAGCCAAATGACTTCAAAATGACCTCCGGACATCCGAATTCATTTCCGATCGCGCTCCCAACTCCAGAATCACAATATGGAGCTATTCCCAGACTCGGAATCCCAAACGGACATCAATATCATTGAAATGCGCTTCAAGCCAAACTTAGGAAATTTCTTCAAAAATGTTGACTTCCACAATATACACCGAAACGCTCTCGAGTTATCCAAATCCTGATCCGGACATACGCCCAAGTCCGAAATCACCATACGAATCTGCTGGAACCTTCAGAACCTGATTGCGAGGTCGTTTACTCAAAATTCCAGTCTTACTCAATTTATTCAACTTAAGGCTACTGAAATGAGAATTTTCCTTTCAATTTAACTCTGAACCTCCTGAATTTCAACTCAGACCATACATACAAGTCACAATACCTGAATAGAAGCAGTACATGACTCCAAACTACTGAACGACGCGCTGGATATCAAAGCGACTAGTCGGGTCGTTACAGGTGAACCCAGTCAAGCGGATCTGGATTGCCTTTCCTGCCCAACGTATAACCACGCGTTCATAACATGCATTATTTCGTGTGAGTTAGCCAATTTTAGTTTCAAAGTACATTTTACAACATATCTCCATTTGTTTCCTCTTTTAACATTTCAACGATTAATATTCAAACATACATAATACATACATAACTTTCCAACATGACCCACGATTCCGAGTGCGTACTGTTACTACCCAAAAATACATATATACACCCACATCATGTCTACGGAGCCTCTACGAATACTAGGGATTTTTACATAACTTGCCGGTAACAAGGCCCCGGCTATTCCTTTACAACATAAGCAAAAGAGGGTGGTATAATCCACACACGGCCCCGAGGAGAAGAGGGACTCACCACAACTGCTGAAGAGATGAAGATGAGGTACTACTAACGGCGGGCTGAGCTACCTGCTATGGGACCACCTACATTCATATAAAAGATGTAGCGCCCCCGGCAAAAGGGACGTTAGTACTGTGGAATAGTACTAGTATGTATGAACAAACTTTATCCCAAGTACAATCAACCAATACATAGATAAGAAAAATGACAGTAATAGAACCAACAATTTCATAACAATACCACCAATAATTTCATCACAACAGCAACAACAACAAAGTACCAGTATGTATGAACAAACGTTATCCCAAGTACAATCAACCAATACACATATAAGAAAAAGGAAAGCAATAGGACCAACAATCAAAACACACGGAAAGAGACAATCAAAGACAACAATTTTACAATCTCTCATTTTTCCCTTTCCAACACCACCATATTCACGAGTTTCATAATTTTCATATCAATAGTGATAACGATCACTTTTCCACCCTTATTACCTCGGCCACCCTTATCACCACAACCCATACCTTATTACTTCGTGTTGCGACGCGCAACTCGACCCTGCCTGACAATTTATATTTCAAAAACAACACCACCAATAATTTCATCTCAAGGGCTTTCCTTTCAAGGATCAAAATTCAACAACAACATCAAACAATTTCATCACAAGGGCCTTCCTTTCAAGGATCACAATTTTACATTTATCAATTCATTTACTTGGGCTCAAAGCACCCCAAACTTTCATCAAGCAACAATTTATGCACAAGGTGTTTCCATAACCGTTCAACTTATCTACAATGCTTCATATCAATAACTTTAAACAATTACCATCTTTGCATATAACAAACTGGGCATGCCAAGTCACAATTCAAAATCTCATCTAACACAGCGGGGTAGTAATCAACTAGACAGTCAATTCACATTTTCATATAAGTACACACACCATTTGCTTGCCACAACAAGAGGAATTTTACAAGGATTAAAGTTAGCCATACATACTTGGAGTCGAAATCCCCTTTTTAACTTTTACTCACAAATCACCGAACCGACTAGTATCGTCAATCTAATTCACAAATAAACATATTCAACTTAGAATTGGAAGTCATGCATGCAATTCGGACTCTCTTAAACATTCTGCCAAACACTATGTGGCCCCATTAGACTACCAACCCCTTCTTTGTGAAATTTACCCCAAACCACTCCCTGTTACTAAATTAACACCATTATTAAACATGCATGCAAGGTCTTGGTTAATATTTTCAAGAAACAATCCATGCAAATCCTCCCTTTGTTTAAAATCAGAAGATTAGTGGAAAAAGAGTTGGGAACCCTTACCTGCTAGAATGAGGAAGAATAAGATTACTCGAATTATCAAGCCTCAGGGACTTTGAAAATCAACTTGATGGAAGAACCACTTTCTCTCTCAAGAACTCCCATTTCCTTGTCTCTATTTTGTTCAGAAAACTTGTAAAAATGAAGGGGTGGGGTGTTTTAATAAACTGGGGGTCGGGTTTTAAAATTAGAAAAATTAGGAGCCCGACACTGGAATGTGGTCAGGAAAGCGATCGCATTCCTGACATGCGGTCCGCAGAGACGACCGCAGAATGGCCCTCTAGGTGGGCCAAAATTAAAACACATTGTGCAGGTATGCGACCACTATACGGTCCGCATACACGTTATGCGATCGCATAGTGTGTCGCATAACCTCCCTCACAGAAATCAAAGGGCAAGAATGCGACAACTATGCGGTCCGCAAAACCGAAATGCGATCGCATAATGGACCGCATAGTTGTCCTCCAATTGGGCAGTGGCCTGCCCAGGTATGCGACCATTATGCGGTCCGCATACCCGTTATGCAATCGCATAGTGCGTCGCATAACTCCCAACTTCTGGAAAATTTTATTCTTTCAAATTCAGGGGTACTTTACACAATCAAGGCCCGTTTTAAGAATTTCTACAGTTATAACAACTCAGGGACTTATTCGGCATTATTTTAAACCAGAAATTTTACGGGTCTTTACAACGGTATCACACCACGAACATTTTACAAGAATTGTACCTAGCAGTGTAACATTTATGCCTCAAGCGATGACTCTCACATACCATGCTATACTCTTACTTCCTCAAGATACTCTACAAGGAGGTCAAGACTTACCTCTCTGTAATGAATCACGTGCCCTCACATCACACAATTGAGAGTAGTTCCACAAAAATAATATTAAGAACAAGCAGGAACTTTAGGTAGGAAGTATTCACTCACTCTAAAAAAGAACATTCATATACGACAAAGATACACCATAGGCTTGCCCGTAGTGTAATACTCTACTAATTGAATCCATTCAGTCTAAGATCAATTAGGTCTTCATTTGGTTGTAGTGTAGGCTAAGGGACGGGTAGGATATCTTTAGATATAGTGACTAACCTCCCTAATCACTTTTAATACAACTACTGTAGCTTTCAGCCCATTCTTATGTTTGGCCAGAATTTCCACCACTCTCTTTAATTTACCCCCACATTTCATTAGGTGCATTTTTTTCTTCAACTCACCACCCATCAAGGACTGTATTTATTCATTGTCCTTCTTTTTTACTATATATTTTTTTTCCAGTGGTATTCATTCTTTTATGCTTCGCACCATCTTCCTATTTCGCTGATTCCACTCAAAAACCAGACCACCACCCCACACTTAGACTTTTACATGTTCTCAACAATTCAAGTGCTTATAGGAGGTATAAGGTTCAAACTGTCAGTCTATTCAAATAATTGGGTATGGTTTGTAATGTGGTTGTAAACAAAACAGGCTTATAAGCTCAAAGGGGTTAACTATGGTGAATTGCAATCAGATGGATACATATTTATGTCTGGCTTAACAAAGAAATGCCTATATCACTTCTATGACTGAACAAACTACTATTTTGCTTAGCACACACACGGGGCAAGTTCTAGGTATCAAATGTGGACATAGAGTATAATGTAAAATACCTTACACATACATGGCACATAATTCACTCCAAATTGGTTCCTCAAGACACTCTATTGAGCATTCAAGTCTGTTACAGTATGCAAAATTAAGGCATTCTACAAGAGTCAACCAATGATCCTAAGTGTCACACTCTAGGATCTTTGATGTTCGGGTGTAACACACTAAAGGATGCATTTTATCATTCAACTCCTTGCCCAAAAGAGTCCTAACAACTAGAAAAAAATAAAAGAAAACTAACTGTACCCGGTTCAAGCTAAACCCTTGGAAAAGAACCGTGGTCAAAAGAAAAACCAAGGGGGAGTTACTACACTACCTAAAAAGAAAATAAAAAATATTTTTGGGGTTTTCTTTGGACTAACCTCCCTCAAGAAAACTGCCTACGAAGTCCGTCATCAGGAAGAGTCCACTAAATTTTCTGTTTTTTTTATGATCGACTTAGACCCTCAAGAACCCCGTCGAAGGGATCCGTTGTCGGGCCAAGACGACTCAATTAATTATACCCTATGTACAGCACAAACAACACAAAAACAACCTTAAACAAAACTACAAAAAGAAAACGTGAAAAACAACTACAATTCTACCAAGTTAAACAAAAGTTAAAGCAAACAATTAACAAATGTACAACATATAACAAACAGGGAATCCTTCCCCCACCCCACACTTAAAATGAGGAAATGTCCTCATGGCCAATTAAAATACAGAGTAAGGAAAGGGGACTTCCCTGACAGCTCAATCTTGGTCGGAGACAGTGCCTGGGTCCACGTTGCAAGCACGACCCAGGGCGCGTAGCCAGCCCATGATCTTTTTTCAGATTTCTTTTGATGGGTGTCCATCTCATCAACTCGGGTCCCTGGATCAGTCATTGAGGTCCTCAGCCCGGCCACATCTTGCTCCAAGTGGTCTAACCGCTGTCCCCAACTGGCCCTAGACAGGCCTCCAATATCCGCAGCCTGCTCCTGAACGGGCTGCTCCTCCTCCATGTGCTCAGTTTCCTCACCTCCCTGTTGAGGCTCCTCCTCTGCCTCATCTTCCTCAGAATCATGCCCATCTAATTCTGTATCTGCCTCCTTGCTCGTAGTAACTCTATCAGCTGTGAAGGGGTGCACCACAGGCACCCAGCCATCTACAGCAAAATCGCCTGACACCCTAGCCGCAATGCACGATCGAGTAACGAGCGATGAGTAGAAGAACCCATACCTTTGGACCTTCATGCGAACAAACATCTCTTCATGAATTACCCGGGCCACATCGAACGGAGCATCTATCATGAAGCACCAAATCAAACACCCTCGAGGAATGTTCACCTCTGAAGTGTTTTTGGATGGCAAGAGTCAGCTATTGATTAGGTACAACCAGCATTTGGCCTCAAACTTGAGGGCCGAGGAGTGGAATTTGTTCCCATATTTGTACCACTTCAACGGGATGCCCGATCGACAGATGGTCGGGGTGAACGTATCCCTGGGAGTCCTTTTTCCACGATATTTCTGGTAGGCATCCACATAGCCCTCCGCTGGTGGAGGTAGCCTGTACGTTGTCCGAATGTTCTCCACTGAGGCATTAACCTGCCTTCTCCGCACTGTTACCACATAGTTTTTGTGCTCCGGAGCGTTGGCATAAAATTCTCGGACAATTATGGCATTTGCCTCATCAGGCTCCTCAAAGAACACATCCAGGCGACGCTGCATTAACACATCATACATTCTAGGACAGTTCAACCTGATGGCGCCAGCATCCATGGCTTGTTCAGGTACAACTGACTTATCCTCTTTTTTAGCGAATCGGTCATGATCCTTCGTTGAGACAAACTTTTGGCTATTGAAAGTCCTAGATTCAATTAATTTGCGGGGCCTTCCTCCGGTAGAGGCTCTTGCCGGTCGGCTAGAGGAGGAACCTGTGGCTTGACGCTTGCGGGGAGGCATGGTACCTTCAATTAGCACAGTGTTAGCTCAGTACAACAGGGTGACCCAATTGTGGTTACTCAGGCTTCACCACAAAATTGGTCACATTAACTCCCTCCAATGGGTCATTTTTACAAACATGTGGTGGGCATTGAACAATTTAACCCCCAAGCACTCAATATATGATAGGAAGCACCACCACAATAACCCAAACATAATCACAACACCCTATACTTCTCATGTCATCACTTTTTCGTACAAATAAACTACTACCGAATAAGAAAAAGCTATAATTTTTGTACACAAGGGAAAAGAAAAACAAAGTTACAAAATAAAAATAAAATTAGTGTGAGAAATACATACCTGTAGAGTTGAAGGAGGGAGATGGAGTAATGGGGATGGAGGAAGACTTGGGCTTGAGATTTCTTGAGTTGTAGCAGGGAAAGGAAGAAAAAATCTGCAAGATGTGCTTGAGTTTGTGTGGGGAGAAGAGGAAGGGGAAAAGAAGAAAAAGGGGAAGGGTTTATGGAAATTGTGTTTGAATGGGAGAGGGAGAGTGGGGGTAGTGGGAGGGGTTGGGTCAGTTGGGGTGGGGTAAAAAGTTAATTTGGGTGGTCGGGAAAATTACAAAATGAAAATAACAAAAATAAAAAAAATAACTGAAACGACTTACCTGTGTTGAGACGGACAAGCGCTAGCTTAGAGCGCGCTAGTCCAGGGGTCGTGGGACAGTGTAAAACCCCACTAGCGCAACCTCTAGCGCGAGATTAGCGCGGCCACGCTAGTGGCAAAGTTGGAGAGGCAGTGAGAAACCTGACTAGCGCGACCTTAGCGCTAGCTTAGCGCGGCCGCGCTAGTCCAGGTGTCATCAAAGTTATTCTTTTATTTTCTCCTTTCTTGGAGTCTTGTGTTCACCCTTTTTCTCGCACACCTGCATATGTTAGTACTTACACTATAAACAAATATGTATTGGGTTGCCTCCCAACCAGCGCTTGATTTAACATCGTGGCACGACGAGTACAACAATCAATGGGTTGCCTCCTATGAAGCGCCTGATTTAACGTCGCGACACGATGCAGAATGAGCGCATTTAAGGCTCGCTCAACATCTGAGGTTCAAAAATATGCACCACAGACAACTCATTGGTCTCATTCATCCCCACATACAGTTGTAATCTTTGTCCATTAACCTTGAAGGCGCTGGACCCATCTTCAGTAGCAATCTCTACAGCACCAAAGGGAAACACTTCGACCACTTTAAATGGTCCAGACCATCGGGACTTGAGATTACCCGGAAACAATCTCAATCTTGAATTATAGAGCAATACTTTATCTCCGGGTTTGAAATTTTGGTCCACAATATTTTTGTCGTGTAACCTCTTCATTCTCTCTTTATATAGCCTTGTGCTTTCAAATGCTTGATACCTGAATTCTTTCAACTCATGCAGCTCCGTGACTCGATTTTCACCCGCAGCATCAAGATCCATGTTCAACTGCTTCAATGCCCACCAAGCTCGATGTTCTAGCTCTATATGCAGGTGACAAGCCTTTCCAAACACCAATTTGTATGGAGACATACCAATTTGCTTTTTAAATGCAGTTCTATAGGCCCAGAGTGCATCATCAAGCTTTTTTGCCCAATCAGTTCTTGTGGCGTTTACTGTTTTGGTCAGCACACACTTGATTTCACGGTTTGATACCTCAACCTGCCCACTCGTCTGAGGGTGATAAGGGGTTTCCACCTTGTGGCGCACATCATACTTGGATAGTAGCTTTTCGAAGACACGATTGCAAAAGTGAGTGCCTCTGTCACTAATAATGGCCCTTGGGATCCCAAAATGGGTGAATATGTTTTTCTTCAAGAACCCCACCACCACTCTTGCAGCATTGGTAGGGAACGCTGCATTATCCACCCATTAGGACATGTAGTCTACAACAACAAATATGTACTTATTGCCATAGGATCTGACAAAGGGACCCATGAAGTCAATCCCTCACACATCGAACACCTCCACTTCTTGTATTGGGTTCATGGGCATCTCATGACGACGAGATATGTTCCCCTTCCTTTGACACTCATTGCAACCCTTCACCCATTGTGAGCATCTTTGAACACAATTGTCAAGTAGAAGCCGGCCTCTAACACTTTTGCTGTTGTTCGAACTCCTCCAAAATGTCCTCCATACGCTGAAGCGTGACAAGCCTGCAAAATAGAAAATTGTTCTATCTCGGGGACACACCTCCGGATCATGTTATCAATGCAAATTCTAAACAAGTGAGGTTCATCCCAATAATAATTGTGGCAATCACGGTAAAATCTTTTCTTTTGGACAGATGAGAGTTCATAGGGTTCAATACCACTGGTCAGGTAGTTTGCAATGTCTGCATACCATGGCACATCCTCCATGATTGTGGCAAGTAGTTGCTCGTCTGGAAAGGTTTCCAGAATATCCTCTGATTCTACTGCAATCTCCGCACCTTCAAGTCATGACAGGTGGTCAGCAACTTGGTTCTCCGTGCCCTTGCGGTCACGAATCTCCAAATCAAATTCTTGTAGTAGCAGCACCCAACGAATTAGGCGCGGCTTGGACTCTTTCTTCTCAACCAAGTATCTGATGGTTGTATGGTCAGTGTACACAATCATCTTCGACCCGATCAATGTCCTACTTGCGTAGTAAATTGGGTGCATTATTTTATCTTTGCGCTGACCTAACATGGCTCCCACTGCGTAGTCACTGGCATCACACATGAGTTCAAACGGTTTCTCCCAGTCGGGAGCAACAATTATCTGTGTCGTGACTAGCCTATTTTTCAGCTCCTCAAAAGCCACCCTGCAATCATTAGAAAACACAAAGGGATTATCTTTTTCAAGCAACTTACATAGGGGGTTGGCTATCTTGGAGAAGTCTTTGATGAATCGCTGGTAGAACCCGACATGCCCAAGGAAGATACGTATAACTTTGACTAATGTGGGTGGTGGAAGCTTTTCAATCACATCTACTTCAGCGCGGTCCACCTCAATTCCTTTACTCGACACCAAGTCCCCCAAGCCGATCCCTTCTTGTACCATGAAATGGCACTTCTCCCAGTTAAGCACAAGATTCGTCTCGATGCACCTCTTTAGCACAGGGGTAAGATTTGCTAGGCACTCATCGAATGAATTTCCCACTACTGAGAAATCATCCATGAATACATCCATGATATCTTCGACCATGTCTGTGAATATGGCCATCATGCACCTTTGAAATGTGGCAGGTGCATTGCAGAGGCCGAATGGCATCCTTCTGAAGGCAAATACCCCATAGGGGCACATGAATGAGGTCTTTTACCTGTCTTCTGGGGCAATTGAAATTTGGTTGTACCCCGAGTACCCGTCCAGGAAACAAAAGTGAGACCTCTCTGCCAGCCTGTCGAGCATTTGATCAATGAAGGGAAGTGGGAAGTGGTCTTTCCGGGTGGCAAGATTCAGCTTTCTGTAATCCATGCAAATTCTCCAGCCAGTGACGGTTCTTGTAGATATCAGCTCATTTTTGTCATTCTTCACAACCGTCATGCCACCTTTTTTTGGAACACATTGCACTGGGCTAACCCAACTGCTGTCAAAGATGGGGAAAATGATTCCCGCATCTAACCACTTGATGATTTTGTTCTTCACCATTTCCTTCATGTTCGGATGCAGCCGCCTTTGGTGTTCCCTGGAAGGTCTGTGTCCATCTTCTAGGAGAATCTTGTGCATACAGTATGCCGGGCTGATTCCTTCGATGTCTGCCATAGTCCATCCAATGAAAGTCTTGCACTCACTGAGTACCTGTAACAGCTGATTTGCCTGCACATCTAACAAACTCAATGAGATAATAAAAGGTAAAGTAGAGTTAGGTCCAAGAAACGCGTACCTGAGATGGGCTGGCAGTGGTTTCAACTCTAGTTTGGGTGGTTCTTCCACAGATGGTTTGGCTGGCGGGATCTCTCTTTTCTCTAAGTGTAATGGCTCAAACTCAAGAGCCCTCGGCCATACCCCTTTACCTTCAAGTGCTAACACCCATTCTGCCAATTCTTCCCCATTTACCTCATCCAAATTCATCAAACATGAATCAAGGGAGTCCTCAATAGTTAAGGACGCATCATCTTCCTCCACTATCACATCCACAACATCAATGAGAGAGCAATTTGTGAACTCACTCGATCGCTTCATAGATTTCTGCACATTGAATGTGATTTCTACATCGTTAAGACTCATCTTGAGCTCCCCAGTTTCACAATCAATGAGGGCTCTGCCTGTGGACAAGAATGGCTTTCCTAAGATTATGGGAATCTCCCCATCTACTCGACAATCCAGTATCACAAAATCAGCGGGGAACACAAACTTCCCCACTTGCACCAAAACATCATCCAGAATGCCTGACGGTCTCTTCACCGTCCTGTCAGCCAGCTGCAGTAACATAGAAGTTGGTCTAGCTCTACCAATCCCCAGTCTCTTGTAAATGTCCAGGGGCATGAGATTAATATTGGCCCCCAAATCGCAAAGTGTTTTGGCAAAAGCAAAATTGCCAATGGTGCAGAGAATTATAAAGCTCCCTGGATCGGACAGCTTCTCTGCAATTAGTCGTGTCACTACTGCACTGCAAGTCTGAGTAAGGGTCACAGTTTCCAAGTCTTGGAAATCGAATTTTCGGGACATCAAGTCCTTCATCATCTTCGCATAGCCAGGCATCTCCTTCAGAGCTTCAATTGGAGGAATGTTTACATGTATCTGTTTCGGCATATCCAAGAACTTTTTGTACTGCTCACCCTTTTGGTATTTGGCCAGCTTATGAGGGAATGGTGCTGGCGGTCTATTCTTCCCAATGATTTGGGATTTTTCTTTCTCAACCACCACCTCAAATACCGGCTCTTGGGCTATCTCCACTTCTTTTTCAGTCTCACTCTGCACATTGGGTTCTCCTTCAGCAGTTTGCATTGTTACCTTGGTCAAGTTTGTTGAATCATCAAGTTCAATCGGCACTGGTACTAGTGCCTCTGCCTGCCTTCTTTCACGAGCTATCTCCTATTCCAAGTCGTAAGTCTCTGCCATTGCGGAGACTCACTGCCATCAGCTGCTTCGGACCCTGGTCCTTAGGATTCACCTGAGTGTCTGCAGGTAAAGTCCCAAGAGGACGATTGTTCAAGGACATTGATATATGGCCCATCTGCACTTCTATATTTTTAATAGCTGAATCATGTGCATTTACTCTCTCACCGATTTTGGCAGTTGACCCAATCACTTGTTGCGTCATCGCTTCAAGCCTAGAAAACCCATCTTCTTGTCTCCCCCCATGTTGTTGTTGAGGGGGTGGTATGCCTACTGCTGATTTTGATTGTTAAACCCTTGTGGCCTTTGGTAAGGTGCCACATTACCATGAGGTCTCATGGCACCCATGTTGCCATTGTTATGCTGCTGATGAGGTGGTATGTACGGCTGAACTTGCTGACCCCAATTCTGTCCACCCTGTCTCTGGCCTCCATAGCTTGACACATAATTCATATTCTCTGGGTAGTGAAGATGATCGCAGTATGAATTCCACTGATTACCAATTGGTTGGCTAATGCAAGATGTGCATAAGCCCCCATTGGTAGTATCTACAATATGAATTTGCTGCTTCTGCCCTGACTCCTCTACCTTTTTCGTAAGTAAGCACATCTGTGTCATCAAAGTTGCCATATTTTCAGCAATAGAGTTGGAAAGATCTAATGGCACTGAGTGAACGATAGGGGTAATAGGTGCACCCCTGGTCATCCACTCTGAATTTTGTGCCATTTTATCAAGTAAAGCCTGGATTTCTCTCCACGTCTTACTCAGGAATGCTCCACCAGCTGAAGCATCAACATTAGCTTTCACACCATTAGCAAGACCCATATAAAATCGCTGCCCCAACATCTGTTCTGGAATTCCATGGTGAGGACAGACTACCAGCATCCCTTTAAACCGTTCCCATGTCTCCTATAGTGTCTCCATAGGCTTCTGCCTGAAGCTCAAGATCTCATCAATTTGTTGCGCTGTCTTGTTTGGTGGATTGAATTTATTAAAGAACTGCTTGACCAACTCCTACCATGTAGTAATAGAATTGATGAGGAGTGAGTTGAGACAAATCTGGGATACTCGTGTCACTGAGAACGGAAACAACAACAGTCTTATTGCCTCCGGAGTGACGTTTGGTTGCCTCTGTGTCTTGCAGATCGAAAGGAAGTTCTTCAAATGTTGTTGGAGATCCTCAATGTATGACCCCGAAAACATCCCCTTTATTCTGCAATAAGTGCATATTATTTATGATTTGGAAGGACTCAGCTTCTATCTGCGGGACCATGATTGCGGTGGCCAAATTCTTCGATGTGGGTTGTGCCCAGTCATATAAGGGCACCTCAGGTGCAATGGGCACCTCAGGCGCTGCAATGTGTCCGACTAGGTCAACCACATCTTCCCCATTATTATTGTTGATCCTGTCATTCAGGTCTGCCATGTCTGTTTCAATGTGTTCAATGAATGGTTGTTGTTTGCTTCTCCAGTTGTCCCTGTTCAAGGCCTTCAAATACTTCACCAGTTCTCGATGAGTTTCTAGGCATGCAACTGTATAACCGATTCAGCAAACGTTAGAATTTCAATATATGAAAGAAATCAAAGAAAATTGATTACACTTAAGCATTTTGTATTTTCCTCCGACTACAAATGATAATACCGTTAATCCCCCGGCAACGGCGCCAAAATTTGATCACGCTCAACTATGTCTAATAAAAGACTAAGCTGGCGTTGAAAATATAATCCGAGTATTTTGCCCAGAGTCGAATCCCACAGGGAACCAACGTATCAAATGTTGTTGTTAGATTACTAGATTCTCAATAATCAACTTTCTCAAAAGTTATGAATATCACTTGGTGGTATTTTTACTACTACAGCTGAACAAAAATAATAAACTAAAGATTAACTAACAATGAGGTGTAAACAATTGTAATAAAGGTCTAAGGTTATGGTTTTCCCCGTTGATGAAATCCTTTTTTGTATATTTCCTATAGTTTTGACTTAGTTGTCTCTATCAATCATGAACATTCCAGCTATCATAAATCTCTCTCAAGTAATTATGATAATCTACTAGACACATTCTCTCAAGTTACGCTAGCTAAATTGCATTACAGTTCACTTTAGATTGCACCCGAGGTATCGTTATCTCTAATCCAACCTCTAAACCCTCGGTTATGGATCTCGCCTATACTCCGGGAGTGATGTTGTTCAAACAACTACCTAAATATGCACTCTCTCTCAAGTAGATACATAATAAATAAGAACAACTAATTGAGGGCCCTTCAATCAACTACAACAAGAACGTAGTTGAACAAATACAGATTAACAACCAAGCAAAACTATATTAATATCACAATAAGTTCATCCTCAACGGGTTTCACCAAAACCTTAGATTAGAAAAGTTAGCTACTCATAACAATAATGAAAACTACAAAAGAATTCATGAACAATGGGAAAAATCACAAGGGAAGGAGATAAGGATTGATGCCCAATTACCCTCCTTGCCTCTTGACTTTGCTCTCTTTGTTCTAGACTTTAAACCTTGATTCTCTACTCCTTTGGGTGAGTTGAACCTTTTATAGGTTAAGTGGATTGGCCCCGAACTTCCAAGAATATCCTTCAGCATTATTTTTTCCCGTCTGGACTAGCGTGGGTGCGCTAGTTGAGTTTTACACTGCCCGGACGATCACTGGACTAGTGGGGGCGCGCTACACTCGCGCTAATGCCCTCGCTAATGAGGTTTCCTTCCGTCTCAAGCGTATTCATCCCTCAAGTCCTCCATAAATTATCCCATGGGGCAGTTCTTCTTCAA
>ML244354.1:0-11518 GCA_005239495.1 Nicotiana undulata
GTGAGTCTCCTTTCTAACCTTGTAAGAAGGAATTGTCCCCATAGGTGATGTATATGCTATGTGAAAATTGTTTGGGGTCTACGTACGCGCCAAGTGACGAGAGTCCGTACGTAGCGGCTATTAATGTTATGTCCGGGTAGTTAGGCCCACACCATGCCTTGTATGTTTCCCGTAGTGCCTTACATGCTTTCTCGTAATGCCTTGTACGCTTTTCTTGTAATGCCTTAAATATGTTTTTCTCGTAATGCCTTATATATTTTCCTTGAAATGCTTCATATTATTTATTGTGATGCCATATGTACCATGAAACTATGTTTTAGCATCGTGTTATTCTTCTAAGGCCTTATGGTAAGTAGAAATTGTGAAATACATGGGAGCGGGCCGTACGCCACGGCAGTGTTGAAAGTAATTGAAAATATATGGGATCGGGCAGTAGGCCACGGCAGAGTTGAAAAGAAATTGTGAAATACATGGGAGAGGGTCGTACGCCACGGCAGTGTTGAAAGTAATTGAATATATATGGGATCGGACCACACGCCACGGCAGTGTTGAGAAATTATGAAATATATGGGATCGGGCCGTACGCCACGACAATGTTGAAAAGAAATTGAAATTAATATGGGATTGGGTCGTGCGCCACGGCGAGTGTAAAAGGTACCTTATGGGAGCGGGTCGTACGCCACGGTGGATCTAAGAATTTGTGATTATTGTTTCGTTCGGTGGACTTACCTTGAAAGTGCTTTATTGTTTAGTTCAGAAATTGTTTGGATTTTTATTTTCCTGACATGCCTACTGTATTTCATCATATTCTAACATATGTTATCACTGATGGACCTTAGTGAGTATCGAGTCAGCCTCTCGTCACTACTTCTTCGAGTTTAGGCGGGATACTCACTGGGTACATATTTATATAATATGTACTCATGCTGCACTTTCTTTTCTTTTCTGTACTTGACTGTACAGGTCCGGAGGATGGCACGTCTGGGTATCAGGTCGGTGCTAGATATTGATAGCGTGGTGATTCTTCACGGTAAGCTGCTTTTCCGGCGACTTCCTAGCAGCACCCTGGAACTCTTTTGTTATATTTCTCTGTCCATTTCATTCAGACGGAGACTCTGTATATATTGTAGTCATTGTATATTCATTAATTTCCCATGACACTCGTTACACTAGTTCCTAGCACACACGCGTAGTGTATATATATATATATATCTTTTGGGTTCGAGTTGTACAAGCATGTGTATGTTTTATTTCGGCTTTGTATCTACTATGAATTTACCTTCGCTCAAGGCTAGTATCATGTTAGTTGTTATAAACTGGTAAATCTTTGACTTGTTTAATTAGATGGGAAGGGTATCACTTAGTGTAATTTGTGTTGGCTTGCCTAACCCCGTCGTTGGGCGCCATCACGACTCGGATTAGGATTCTGGGTCGTGACATAAATAAACGGGGTTCTCGGCCCAAAACAATATTTCATTTCAAGAAATAATATAAATAAACTCTGAGTGTCAAAACAATTTAGCAATAAGGACTGAGTGTAAAATCATAAGTACTATGTGAGGAATATCAGGAAAATAGCCCGTGAGGGGTTAAAACAGATTAGCACTAGGCCCCAAACATGGCTTACAGCCCAAATATATCAAAACATAGTAGTGCTATAAAACATATACTTAAAATGCAGTTTCGCAACTCAATAGTTGCCTCAAAAGGAACATATTTCAAAATGTCCAATTCGAGCACGCCCACCACTCGTCATCCAGTGTGTGCGTCACTCCAAAACCGTGAAAGGATGTAACGTCCGGGGTTTCAAACCCTCAGGACAGGATTTAAAGACATTACTTACCTCAAACTAGCCTGAAAAGCCACTCTGCAACACGCTTGCCTCTCGAATCAACTTCTTATTGCGCCTTATCTATAAAGATTAGCTTTTTTACATCAAATTATGCTATTGGGATGAAACTAAATCGAAAGATATCAATTTTAGCACAAAACGCTAAATTAGCCAAAACCCGACCATCGAGCCCGCATCTCAGAACTCGACAAACTTTATATCTAAACGGTCCTCATCATCTCACGAGTCCATACATATAAAGAACTCTGAAATCGGAGTCCAATTGACCCCTCAAATCACCTCTAAGAGGTCTCTTAAACTCAAGCCCTAAATTCCTCTTTTTCCACTGATTTTCCCTGATAAAACATTGTTAATTTGATCCTTAATCACAAATAACCGAGTTATGGGGTTCCAAAATCCTTACCTCAATGAAGAACAATCATTTTCCCTCTTCAAAATCGCTCCAAAAGCTCTATTCCCGTTCAAAAATGGTGGAAAAGTGGGCAAGGGTCGCGGATGGGTTAAATATATACTGCGCAGGTTTTACTCATCGCGAACGCATCAAAACGACCGCGTTCGCATAGAGTATTTCCAACTGGCCCCAACTTTACTCTTCCCGGACGCGCCACAAGCCACGCGAACGCACTGCCCAAACCACCCAGACCTTCGCTAACGCACCCCAGGCCCCGCAAACGCATAGACCAATGGGCCTGGGTCTTCAGCTGCCAATTACACTACGCGAACACACTCCTCAGCCCACTTTCGCGATTACCACTCAACTCAACCCTCCGCGTTCTCACCTCCAGGTTCACGAACGCACAGAAGGAAAATACCCTCACGTCGCAGCGATATAGTGCTTCGGCTGTAGGAGACCCTTCGGAGTCTGTACAACCCCAGTGAGCGTAGTCGACTATTATTTGGATCAAGCTGGACGCCGCAGTAGATATTATATGGATCGGGCTGCACGCCGCAGCGATTATATATATATGGTACCTGTTGAGTGTGAGTGCTGAGTGTGAGCACGAACTTATAAGAGTAGAGTCGCGAGTGACTGATAGGCTTGTCCGAGAGGCTTTATTTGAGAGTGACTTTTTACCCGAGGGGATTATATACTATGAAACTACTGTTTTCACTCTTCTTTACACTGAGCCTCAAATGAAAATGTTGAACAGATGTTTTAAACGAATATTTAACTGCAAAATTTGGAATTTTTATAAAAATATTTGGAATATAGTTTCCTGACTTGATGTATTTATTCTACTGTTGTTTATCACATGGTTTTTACCTTATTTTATAAGCTCGTCACTGCACTCAAGTCTTTAGTTATAATTGTTACGTACTGAGTTTGCGTACTCATGTTACTCCCTACACCCTATGTGCAGATTCAGGTGCTGGGTCTGAGCACTAGCTATTTCTCATTCTCTTAGAGTTGGTTCGGGATTTTGAGGTAGTTGTTCGGCGTCCGCAGCATACCATTTTCCCTTCTTATCCTGTCATTTACTATCTATTCCTAGAACTGATTGTAGTAATGAAATAGTATTACATTGTATCATTTTATAGATGTTCATGACGGTTGAATCCAGGTTTTGGGGCGGTGTTTTAAATATTTTATATGTATTTGTTGTTTTGAAATGTTAAACCGGGGAATTTTATGAAATATCGAACAATTTTGAATTTGATGGAAAGTCTTATATGTTATTTTTGGTAAATTGGCTAGCCTAGTTTCATGATAGACACCATCACGGCTAGTTCACGCTTGGGTCGTGACAAATTGGGTGTCTCTTTTATTAATTGGCTTACCTAGCGGGTCAAGATAGGTGCCATCATGATCTGTGATTTTTGGGCCGTGACAGCAAATTTCCTGGAGTCTTCTCTATATTATTTAGACTACTGTTTTATTTGATTCAAAATAGTCATACATTATTTCTTGAGCCAATTATTTGTAGTATTCTTTAGTAGTTCGTGAATTGTGACTCCAAACCCTGGGTAACTAGATATTATGACTAGCTTCGAGTTTCGTTTATTATTTCTCATTTTATTCAATATTCGTTATTTGATAACTTTAGACTTAGTGGTATAATTTAATTGTTTAAAGTATCGAATTCCTCTAGCATTGGCTTGCCTAGAAAGTATGGTGTTAGGCGCCATCACGATCCCATGGGTTGGGAATTTGGGTCGTGACATTGTAAATATATTTTAATGTAATTTATAATGTTTTACAATGGCGAGCTGTTATGACGCTTTATTTTTTACTATTGCTTAGGGTTACTTCTTCTTATTTTTCTTAATTGCAATATGGGCTCGTTAGATTTATTGTTGTACTGACAAACTGATGATTGAGGTTTGTTCCTGATAATATTTGGAGGTTATATTTCAAATTTGAGCTCATTTGGAGTAGATTTAGTGTTAAATCGTATATTGGATTGTTATAATTCGGAGAATAAATTTATTTTTTTGGGCAATTTTCACTTCAAACTTATTGGCCTTAAGTGAATGAAAACGTTTGTTGCACTTAAGACTTTTTAGTCTTAAGTTCATCTGAAGTGAAATTTTTCACTTCAGACTTATTGGCCTTAAGCGTGGCAAAACGTTTGTTGCACATCTGACCTTTTGTCCTTAAGTGCATCTGAAGTGCAAATTTTTACTTCAAACTTATTGGCCTTTAGTGCATTTGAAGTGCAAATTTTCACTTCAGACTTATTGGCCTTAGGTGAATTAAAACGATTGTTGCACTTCAGACTTATAGGCCTTAAGTGCATCTGAAGTGCAATTTTTCACTTCAGACTTATTGGCCTTAGGTGAATTAAAACGATTGTTGCACTTCAGACTTATAGGCCTTAAGTGCATCTGAAGTGCAATTTTTCACTTCAGACTTATTGGCCTTAAGTGCATCTGAAGAGCAATTTTTCACTTCAGACTTATCAGCCTTAAGTGGATGAAACCATTGGTTGCACTTCAGACCTATTGATGTGCATTTTTTTCACTCCAGTCATTTTTTTTAACTTTGGACCCGACAAATCTGAAGTTGATCGTAAAGTGGGTACGCTTGCAAACTTTATTGCAAAGTGAGTATAGGTTTAATTGCGATCCCAAAATTAGGTATTGATGCAAAATCCTCTTGCAAGTTGCGACAAATTGAAGGGATATTTTCCTTCCTATACCATTAATGAAACTTTATTACCGAATATGTGCATATTTTGTAAATTACCCGACCTGTGCACACTTTTTCTACAATTTTTATACCATTCATTAATTAGCAATTAATAGGAGTTGAATCTTCCTAATATGGCGCGCTAAAAATCAGGAAGAGAATATCCTAATTGATTTAGCGACCTTCAGTTCAAATTTGAAACGAAAATTCTTTATCTTCAATTTAAAATCAAAGAACAGAGAATGTTTTCTTCAAAACTCTGTTCTGCGAATTTTTTTCGTAAGCTACAATTCAAAAAAAATGACGAAAAGCTTCATCAAATTGAAATCAAATTGTAAAAATCAGTTCGTCGAGTTTTTTCCTCAATCCATAAATCAAAAAGGCGACCAATTATTCAACAAAATCAAGTCAAATTGTAGAAACCAATACTGTCGATACTCTGTTCTTCATCTTCTTCTTTTTCTCAATCCACAAATCAAAAAATCGATAAAATATAGAAAAATACCTCAGCAACAACACGCAATCATGTCCAAAATCCCAACCATGCTACAATTGAATGGGAATTGGGATAGCTATGGCCGATTTAGAGATTTTCAAGTTGATGGCATTGTGGTCGATGAGAATGCAAGCTACAGTATGTTGATATCTATGATTGCAGAGCAGTTAATGATTGATATTTCGGAAAAAATTATATAAATCAAATACATTGTGAACGACAACTGTCCTCCAATGGAGATTAGAAATGATATGGGGGTTCGTGTGTATATGGAGACAAAAAAGGAGAATAAAACTTAGGATCATATCCATTATGTATAAGTGTACGAGAGTTCAATATGGAATTGATTATCACCAATGAGAACACAAGTGCAGGTTTGTTAAGTTTAAAATTGCATGGAATTCTGGTTTTACTGTAATATGTACAAAATTTCTACATTTATCTACAAATAAACTACAAATCAGTTTAAGGATGTGTAAAGCAATATTATTTTCAAGATTATCTACAAAATTACTATATTTATACTACAATTAAACTACAATGTATGTTAAAAAAATGTCGACTACAAAATTTTCTCTCCGTCTACATATTTCCTACAAAACTTCTACAAATAAACTACAAATCAGTTTAATTATGTATAAAGCAGAATTGTTTTCACGATTGTCTACAAATTACTACGTTTATACTACAATTAAACTACAATCTATTTGAAAACAAAATGTTGACTACAAAATTTTCAATTGATCTACAAATTATCTACAAAGATTCTACAAAATTATAATGGCACTGTTTATCTTTATTTTCGTGCAGGTTCGTTTGGGTCCCTAAAGTTACTTGATATGCCATCCTCTCCCGTTATAGAGGAATATCAAAGTGAAATAATAACTGAAGGTACACAAAGTGCTATTGAAGAAGGACAAGTGTATCAAGACAAGCAAACTGTAGCAACTGCAATGAATCACTATTTTGTGATGCACAAGTTCCAGTTCAGAGTTAAAAGATCTAGCCACAAAAGGTATGAAGATATTAGTGATGAAAAGATCATTATAAACAGTGTTTTCCTTGAGATATGTGTTTTTTTAAACATTGTAGATGAAGTGTAGTTATATTGTAGATTGTGTTACTTTATGTTAAAACAGTCCTTTTGTTACATCTACATTTATAACCTGTATTAAAAATTGTATTTTTTTTTGTAGCTACTGGCTTGTATGCATTGGTGAAAACTGTAATTGGCACTTCAAGGCAACGTCAATTAATGATTCTGCAATGTTCAAGATAAGGAGTTTCAACCGACAACACACGTGCTCCTTAATGGACGATACATTCAAACAACGCAAACGTACTACAGCTGTAGTTGGTAGCATGGTCATTCCAAAGTATTATGATCCTAAGACTGTTTACACACCAAAGGACATACAAACTGACATGTTGTCCGAACACGGAGTGAACCTAAGCTACATGCAATCATGGAGAGCAAAGGAAAAGGCTTTACAGTTTTTGAGAGGGCATCATGCTGACTCCTACAGCAAATTACCAAAATATTTTTATATTCTTGAGAAGACGTATCCTGGTTCAATTGTTAAATGGAAGAAGACAGCAGATGAATGCTTCTTATATGCATTTGTTTCTCTTTGTACATCAATAAGTGGTTGGCAACATTGTAGGCCAGTAGTAGTGGTTGATGAGACATTCTTAAAGTCAGCCTATAGGGGGATTATGCTGACAGCAAGCACAATGGATGCAACAGGTAAAAATGTAGATATTTTGTAGTTATTTTGTAGGCAGTTAACAAAATGTAGGTACATTGTAGATACTTTGTAGTTATTTTGTAGGCAATTTATAAAAAGTAGATACATTGTCGATATTTTGTAGATATATTGTAGTGTATATGTATTTATATTTTTATATGCATTTTCAAAACTGCCAGTTAATGTTTTTTGGATTAATAATGTAGGTACAATATTTCCTTTGGCATATGCTGTGGTTGATTCGGAAAACGAAGCAACATGGAAGTGGTTCTTTGAGCAATTCAAGCAAGCATATGGTGAAAGAACTTCAATGTGTGTTGTTTCAGATAGGAATGAGAGTATCCTGAAGGAAACATCAATTGAGTATCCGGGCGTGCGACACTAATCTTGCATGTGGCATATTTGGACAAATATAAGGGCAAAGTTCAAGAAGGGTCATTTACAATTAAATGAATTGTACTTTGCTACAGCACGGTCATACACTCTGGATGAATTTAATGAAAGGATGTCGAAGATTGAAGAGGTAGACCCGCATGTTAAATCATACCTATATGATATTGGCTATCATAGATGGTCAAGAGTACATGCAACGGTGAATAGAACTTGGACAATGACATCAAACATTGCAGAGTCGTTGAATGGTGTAACAAAAGATGCAAGAGAGCTGCCAATATTTGACCTATTAGAGTATATGAGGACACTTCTAGAACGTTGGACCAACGAGAAGTTATTGAAGGCAAAGGGTACTTTCAAATTCCTTGGGTCCAAATTCAACAAAGAATTGGAGAACAACAGAACATTATCTCAGAAGCTTAGGGTAAGATCTGTTTATTTGGTGCAGAAATTGTTTTTTTAATATACAGTATTTTCCAGATTGTAGATAAATTGTAGACAAATTGTAGATAAATTGTAGACAAATTGTAGATAATTTGTAGATTGTAGATAATTTGTAGAATTTTTGTAGATAATTTGTAGATAATCTATTTTTATGATTGAAATAATAGTCTTTTTGTTTGTTATGTAATTGTAGGTCAGGGCTTCAACAGATCATATACATACTGTGTAAGATGGTGTGAAGAGGTACATTGTGTGTCTTGAAAGCAAGAAATGTAGTTGTGGCCAGTTCCAACTTGATGAACTTCCATGTGCGCATGCTTTGGCATCTTTAAGGCATAGGAATGAAACTTATGAAAACTATTTTTCTCAGTATTACACAAAGGAGAGCCTACTGCGTACGTATGAAATACCAGTAAATCCTCTTCCTGATGAAAGCAAATGGAATGTGCCACAACATATTTTGGATGAAGTAGTAAATCCACCTAAGGGAGAGAAAAGGCAGCCAGGAAGACCTCAAAAGGAAAGATACAAAACATATGATGAAATAAAGTCAAAGAAGTACAAGGTGTCATGTGGAAACTGTGGAGGTGAAGGGCATAACAAAAGATCTTGCAAGAATGCACCCAAAAAGAAATAAATATCATGTAGTTAGAATAGTAATTCAAAATAACTGTTAGTGTGTTCAAGTTGACAGAATTTTGTGTTCAAGTTAACAGAATAGTAATTCAATTTGTTTATGTGTTTGTTAACATGTTTTTCTGTATTGTGTCAAGCATCTAAATTTATTTTTGATATATTGTAGATAACTGTTAATATTTATTATCTACAATACAACTACTAAAAAAATTAACTGTAATATACAGTGTTTCCAGATTGTAGATAAAATTGTAGACAAATTGTTGTTAAATTGTACATTGTAGATAATTTGTAGATACTTTGTAGATAATCTATTTCTATGATTGAAATATTATTTTTTCTGTTTGTTGTGTAATTTAACTTGAACAGACACTTATATGCAGAAATTACATACAACTTGGAGGTATTTCATACAAATTATATACATATTCAACTACAAAATTATATACATTCACGACATTGAGTGTTTCCAGATTGTAGATAATGTGTAGTTTTTTAGTAGACAAATTGTATTCTAACATCATAATAACTACGTTTAATATAATGAAGATACAGTGATGTAAAGACTGAACAAATGGAGATAAAATCACCAATTTATATTCAAGTGAACTACTAAAACTGGATAGAAATTAACAAAAACAAAAAGGTCTACTGCAATAAAAACATAAAAGAATTGTTCAGAAATTTGTGTATTCTCCTTCTCCTACCAACTAGCATCAACTAAAATACATAAACATGACACTATTTCTTCTTTCTCTGGACTCTTATTTTCTCATTCAATGCAGGACGACCCTTCCTCCTTGCTAGCCTGTGTAACGACCCAGCCGGTCGTTTTGTGTGTTGCGACTCCGTTCTCGTAAATGACTCTTTCCATAGCGGCTACTCGTGCCTTGTGATTTATGGGGGCAGGTAGTTCGAGATTCAGAAGTGATTTGGNTGGACTTGAGCGTATGTTCGCCTTGGGTTTCTGATGACCGGGGAGTATTTCGGCACCTGAATTGGAATTCAGGATTTCATAAGATTTAGAATTCAGTCTGGAATTGGACCTCATGATATCATGGTCCGAATGGAATTCCGGAACTAGCAATAGTTCTGTATAGTCATTTATGACTTGTCCGCAAAATTTGGGGTCATTCCGAGCAGTATAGACCCGTTCGGCGTATTGGTGAGCCATTGAAATTTTCTTGAAACTTAAGTTTGAAACTAAGGGGTTTTGGAGAGTGATTTCTAGTTTGGATGATATTTTGAGTGTTCCGAGAGTTCGAGCGAATCCGTCTTATGATTTGGGACTTGTTGGTATAATTTGTCGGGGGCTCAGGTGGGCCCAGGGGCCTCTCGGACCCCAATCAAGGTCAAAAACCAGCAATTAATAGCTGGTGGGGGGATGTTTCTGGTGTGACCGCCCCTGCGGTCCATCAGCCGCAGGCGCGAGGCTCGCACCAGCGGCCAATCCATCGCAGGAGTGGCCTAGGTCGCAGGGGCGACCCTTCCTCTCGCTGGCGCAGCTCCGCAGGAGCGACCTTCCCCAGGGCCCAGGCCAATCGCAAGGGCGACCCTTCCTCTCACTGGCGCGGCTCCGCAGGAGCGGACAAAAGTCCGCAGGAGAGACCTCCCCCAGGGCCCAGGCCAATCGCAGGCGCGACCAATTTCACGCAGGTGCGAGTCCGCACCTGCGATCCAAAGGACGCAGGAGCGAGAACTGCTGGGCAGTTCTATAAAAGGCCCACTCCGTTAATTTTCTTCCCAAACTCGTTTTTCCTCCATTGTTAAGACCCGCAAGAGCTCCAGATCAATGTTAGCGAGTGATTAACTCAGGTAAGTGATTCTTTGGCTTCCCGCATGTTTATAACTTCGATTCTTGAGGAATTCCACTTTCCTAAATCAAGAAAATTCATAAGAGGGTTTGGGGAAAATAGAGGGTTTTTGAGAAAATTCCAAATTTGATTTTTGAGCTATTATAGGATGATTAATTGAGTTAATCTTGATCCTTAGACAACGTGTAGCGCATTTCTTCAAGAATCTTAATTTTCCGGACGCCGAGGCTCGGAGTTGAAAACACCGATTGCGAGCCATCGAGGGTAATTTGGAGGACTCGTGTGTCTTGTCGATTTGTCCATAAACTGGAGGAGTACTTGTCCAGGTGAGTCTCCTTTCCAAACTTTGTAAGGGGGAAACGTCCCCTAGGCTCCTTGTTGCTAATTGTGATTGTTGAGGGGGCTGCGTATGTACCACGTGACGAGAGTCCGTACGTGGCATCTATACTGTATGTTGGGTAGCCATTGGACCCACGATCATGTTCTAGCTGTTTGTTTGATATTATCTGATGCTTTGTACAAGTTATTTGCTGGTATATGATGAAATGGAGCTATGATAGCTTTGAGTTAAATGTACATATTATTCAGATAAGAATTATGAATTTCATCAATTGATTAATTGTGTTACTCCTGATATAATTGATAAAGAGAACGGAGTAAATGAGATAAATCTTGATCCTGAGCTGTTGAGCAAAAATGAAGGTGATTGTAAATCCTTCCTATACTTGAATTATTCCACCATGGTGATATTATGAGAAAAGAGGATAATATGATATAAAATCCTAACTTTGACTATCAAGAGAGATGCGAATATCCGATCCCGTTGAGCGTTGATGAGTCGGTACCATGGTGTCTACATATACACATATATATATATGCATTTATGCATTCATGGCCCCCGAGTCACAGGTATGATTCGTGATCGGGAAGAACTTATATATTTTCATTACTGGCCCTTGAGTCACAGGTTTGATTCGTGATCAGGGAGGAATTACACTTATTTTC